>BSBK01008689.1:0-52500 GCA_027943335.1 Chamaecyparis obtusa
GTTTAGGCAATTCAGAATAGTTCTGGGTAATAGTTCGAGGCTTTGTCCTACAGAATATTGTAAGGGAATGCCCATGTGGCTTTGCATATTGTAATTATGAAAGTTTGTAATTCCACATTTGTGGAGATAATAAGAAGCCAATTTTTCTGTTCTTGCATATTGTTGTTGTTTCTCTATTTCTATTATGTGTTTGTGGTATTAAGGGAGCACCCTTCATCAATATATATATATATATATATATATATATTATATATATATATATATATTATAATATATAGTATATATATATATATAATATATATATATATATATATATATATATATATATATATATATATATATATATATATATATATATATATATATATATAGATAGATATCTATATATATATATATATATTTGTTATCTCTTGGGTATTTACTTGGAGGATGTCAAGTATAGCATAGACAAGACTATATGTTTTATCCTTCAAAAAATTATTATAGCCAATAAAATATTTCTAATGGGATTTTTAACTATTTTCTAGAGAGATATAATGATTGAATCTATTTGATGACTCTATGAATAAGTTTAGGCATTATTTCAAAATTAGTCAATATTTTAATATGATTTTATGTCTGATACCCATGATGACAAACTGATGTATATGACATTAATTATTGTAATAAGATATCCTAAGAGTGGTAATTTTGAATACACCTCTAAAGATTAATTATCTCATTAGTGCATTTAATGAGCATAATATTTATATCATGTATCTCAAATGTTGGCTAAATGATGGAAGAATAATAACCATCAAAATAAGGGCTTATGATAATTTTTATATTAGATTTATAATAACGCTATTGCGTTTGAAGTGGGAGAGAATTATAGGAATATAAGAAATAAAGGTCTAGGAGGTAATCTCATTACAATAATCGAGTTATTTTAGCATATGAAATAGAATCGTAGGTAGATTTTGGGACACTAAATTTATCTTCAGGATTGTGTAATAATAGAACCACAAGTAAATACTTTTGAATCAAAAATAAAAAGAATATTAGGAGATTGTCATTTATAGGTAGGTATATTTCTAATGTCATGGGAAATATAGTGTTAAAATCCAAAAAAATCCTCGTGATGAGCTCCTTTTAATTGTGACTAATTATTCTATAAAGCAAGAATTATCCCCCTATTTATTTAATAGTTTAATAACAAATTACTTAAATCACCCTATGTTGTTATTGTTGAGAACTAAATTAGAAATTTAGTAGTAAAACATATTACAAATATATGAAAATATAAAATATAATAATTTATCAATGATATAATATAAAATATAATAATATAATAATTTTATAAGTAGTCTTCAAGAATATCTTCAAAGAAAAGGAGATTGTAAAACAAAAGCTAGAAGATGTGCTGGACAAGATCACCAGACATGGCATGGATAATGACTCTTTCCTTGCTCAGAAAAGTCTATCTACGGAATGGGAAGAATTATGTAGTAGAGAAGAGATTTATTGGAGACAAATCTCGGGAGCTATGGCTGAAAGAGGGGGATAAAAATACAAAATTCTTCCATGCTTCAGCTAAACAGAAAATAGCAGCTAATTGGATTTTTTCACTTAACAATGCGAAGACAGGTACTAAAATTACGGATCCTCAAAAGATACAAGATGAAGGAGTGAGATTTTTTAAATCCTTGTTGGCCCCCCAGAATCTACCTCTCTACTCGGATACCTAGGAGGCTGAACTTCTTGTAGACATTCCATCTATTGTTACAGAATCAGATAACATCAAGTTAATGGTGCCATTCACAATTTAGGAGCTAAGGAAAGTAGTCTTCTCCCTTCCCCCAGATAAAGCGCTAGGCCCGAATGGATTCATGACTCTTTTCTTCCAAGCATGTTGGGATATAGTGGGGTGGGAACTATTGGGTGTTATTGAAGAATCTAGATCTAGTAAGTCCATGTTAAAATATTTCAATACTACCAATATAGCTATTATTCCCAAAGTGAAAGCACCTAAGACTTTTACAGAATTTAGACCCATCTCCTTGTGCAATACGGTCTACAAAATTATCACAAAAGCCATATATCTTAGAATGTAATAGTTAATTCCAAGTCTAGTATCTCAACCTCAAGGTGGTTTTGTCCCTAGTCGGGAAACAATGGAGGGAGCATTAGTAGCACATGAAACACTCCACTCCATTAATATAGGCAAAACCCCAAACTTTGTCATTAAGTTGGATATGATGAAGGCATATGACAGGGTATGCTGAAATTTCTTATTTAAAGTCTTACACAAATTTGGATTTTCCAAAGCATGGTGTAAATGGGTACGTGCCTGTGTATTGGGGTCCTGGTTTTCAGTAGTGATCAATGGAGTTCCTGCAAGATTCTTTACATCTACACAAGGGGTTTGGCAAGGAGATCCACTATCCCCAATCCTTTTTATACTGATGGCTGAATCATTTAGTAGACACATTCAACATAAGTAGGCTTTAGGGCTCTAGCAAGGTGCATGTATTAGTAAAAAAAACATTTACATTACCCACACCCTATTTGCGGATGACACTCTTCTGTTTGGAGCCTCTTCGATATCAGAAGCAAAATAGATTAAACAATCCTTGGATTTGTACACCTCAATCTCAAATCAAAAAGTAAATTCACAAAAATCTAAGATTTACTTGTTCAGTACAAATCAAATAATAGCCAACAAGATTGTCAATATTCTAGGCTTCTCAATAGACTTTCTGCCATCAATTTATTTGGGAATTCCTTTCTTTGTAGGATCCAACCGACCAAGTTATTGGGCACCCATTATTGATAGAATCAAATCAAGAGTGGTTGCTTGGAAAGCAAGATGGCTATCCCTCTTAGGTAGAATACTTCTTATAAAGGCAGTGCTTTCAAAAATTCCAAATTATTATTTATTAGTACTCAAAGCCCCCTCTTCAGTCATCAATTCCATCCAAAATATTTTGAGAGAATTCCTATGGACGAAAAATATGAATGGAGAAAAGAAAATTCCCCTGGTCTCACTTGATTGTATGGCACAAACAAAACACATTGGAGGTGCGGGGATTCATGATCTTCATAAATGGAACAAAGTAGTTGGAGGAAAACTAGTTTGGCAAATGTACTCTAAGCCCAATAATATTTGGTGTCAAATCATGCAGCAAAAATATTTAGATAATAACAATCCTGCTAGAATCCTGACCATCCTTGACCCTCCAAAAGGATTAGCAATATGGGACTTCATTGTGGCGTCAAGGGAAATTGTAACTAATCATATCTCCTGGGAAGTGAATAGTGGGACTCAAGTTAAATTTTGGCATGACTCATGGAACGGAGCTCCACCATTAAGTATGATGGAAGGTGTGGAGAACATGGTAATTGCTTCGGAAAATATGTGGGGCTCACTTCTGATAAACTTTGTGTCTGCAGTTTCAGTCCATTCAAGAAAGGTGATTTGGAAAGATCCATCATATCTAAATCTTCCTCCCATTGACTACCAATTATTGGAAAAAATCTTTTCGAAAAAAATAGTGTACTTATCAAGTTCTGAAGATAAGGTGCTCTGGGTTCCTGGGATAGAGGGTAGTTACAACATTAAGGATGGGTATAACATTATCCAACAACAGGAAATAAAATCTCCCCCTTGCCGGGCATTCACATTTTGCTGGAGTCAATTAACGCTTCCCAAAGCAGGATGCTTCTCATGGTTAGCATTGAAAAATAGGGTATTAACCAGTGATAGGCTACACAAACTAAAGATTGCACACCCATTTAATTGCTTACTATGTGGGCATGCTACAGAAAGTGTAGATCATTTATTTCTATCCTGCTCATTTGCACAACATTGTTGGATATTTGTGTTGAGAAAACTTCACTATTCGATGCCCTTGCCAAGAAAACTCTGGGACTTGTTTCAGTCTTGGCCTAAATTATATCTAGATTCCCTATTCTCTGCATTATGGACATGTATTCCAGCCTTGGTTGTATGGGCAATTTGGTGGGAGCACAATAAAATAATTTTCCACAAAATTTCCTCTACAATTGTAGTATTATCTAATCTGGAAAAGTAAATATTTGAAATGGTGAATTCCAGTCATTCAAAGCTTAAGCGTAACCTTTGTATGACAAGTTGGGATAGTGTGATATCAAGGGAATGGAAGCATATTCATGTACCATTTGGTTGGTGTTAGCGAAATCATAAGTCTGAATCAAAAGACCACAAACAGGTTCATTAGATCCCACCAGCTGAGGGGATTGTGAAATTAAATTTTGATGGTTCTTCTAGAGGTAATCCAGGTGATTCAGGTGCAGGTGTGTGTATCCGAGATCATCATGGTGTTTTTAAAGCATTAAAATTTTTCCCTGTTCCTCGTGGTACTAATAATATGGCAGAAGTTCATGGGTTATTCATTGGTCTCACATTAGCTAGAGTAGGTGGATTTAAATGATTACAAGTAGAGGGGGATTCTTTGATCATTATTAATAACTGTATAAATTGGGAAACGCATAGCTGGTAGTTAAGATATATCTTTTGACAAATTTGGTTCCTTCTAGATTCCTTTGAGGAAATATACATATCTCATACGCTTCATGAGGGGAATGTAGTGGCAGATTACCTTGCTAATATGGGATGTGATGGATAGGATATAACATCATTCACACCTGCCGAAATCATTAAACAGGACATAAAATTGCAGGATTTGGTGTATGCAGTTATGACAACCTACTCATTAGAGCGGGTTGCAAAAATGGCAACTTAAATGATTGTTTGATGAAGTGGATAATGGGTACACAAATGCAGTATCTCAATTGATGTGGGAATGGTACCAATGGTGTGTGGAAAGTTATTTCCTTACACTGGTATAAGTGACAAAATTAATAACCATAATTGATATGCCATCAATTCCCTTTACCTTGTGTTTATAACAAATGGTTTACATGTGCGGAATGTCTATGTGTTGTGAGGAAGTACATTCACAGAGTATTTTTTTGGGAATTTTCATTCCCAAGGTATGATATGATATCACCTAAATTCACCTCTGAGATTTGTGGGGATTTGGTGAACATGGAAATTTATGGTGCCTATGATGGGAGTGCTTTGACGGCTCTATATATCTTCCTATTCACATTTAAATACTAGTCGCTTTGTATAGTTCAATTTATTGCAATGGAGTCAAGGGTTGGTCAAATTTTGAAGTGTAGAAAATGTGGAAGGTATCATCATGATATTCTGCTCAGAAATTTTAGATTGAGGCTTCAAGCTCCTGGGTTAGAAGTGGTGCTACCTGTGAACATTGATGAGGGCTCCTTTGATGCCATGTTTTCTTGCCACTCACTAAGGATTTGGGCTGTTATCTGCATTGTGATTGGGGAAGAAATCCTTGCTCTACATGTGCATTAGTTCTTCTTCCCAACATAGATCATTGCAATATTCCTATCCAATGCTTTGGACCTCATACAATTAGTGCTCCTGTTCATCTCCTTGGTAGAGAAAGTTATCCATCCAAATTACATGCAGAATAATGGGATTATGTGGGCTTTATAGAAGTATGATCTCTGGGATGGGCTGGTGCTAGTTGGAGGTCTGTTCTCCCATCATGAGTTGTTCACAAATCATGATTACATGTTGGTGTATGTAAGTATTAAATGCTCCTTAGAGAAACAGGATGCAAGGTATGCAGAAAATGCCCTCCACTCTATGAATCGATGAATAGGGTTTCATATGGTGGACTCAATCAAGATCAAGGTGAACGCGTTGTTGGATCTCTTTGAATTTCCAAATTCTCCCCCATCTCAGGCTGAAAATTTGTTCCTGCCATGCCCAGCTTTGTCTGGGCATTCTCCAAGGATGTTAGATGTGGTGCCAGACCTTAATGCTCATCCATCGGGATTGGGTAGTGTGTCTTTGCTAGGTGGTCAACTTACTCATGTTGCTAGTCCCGATGCACCCTATTTACAAGCTTTGCCATGTGCTCATGGATGGCTCCCTGCTTCCTCATTGGAGGGAGATAATGTGCACTTGGCTTCATCAGAAATTGCGAGGGCTGATGGTTTAGAACCTTTGAGTTGGTCCCCACGTATTTTAGACTCTCATGTTGTTGATTGGGGTTCGGAGGACATGATCGAATGAATGCTCCATGGTTGATCTTTTTTTTAAAAAATTGATGGCTTCTCGATCAGTTTATGGCTAACTTTGATATGTGTGGTTTTTTTATATGGTAGCTCACTGGGGGGTTTTGATATGCATGTTCTATTTGTGCATTGTAATTAACTTGTGCTCCCTAGTATGTGGCTTATGTTTGAACAATGCCTAAAAGCCTAATTGGCCTCCGATGTAATCGTAAATGTAACTGATTATTATCAAATATATACTTGTATATAACAATGATCCCAGGGTTTCTTTCTGGTTCTTCCACGGGGGAGTTTTTCAATTAGTTTATTAATAAAATATGGTGGATATCCCACTTTTGCTTTAAAAAAAAATTAAAAAAATAATCAAGGGATTGCCATATGATGATCTTGTGATTTCATACAATTAATAATACAAATAAAATTAGTAAGCAACATGAACATAATATTATTTTTTAAGGAACTAATCTAGAAAATATTCACACAAGGAAGAGGAAAGTATAAAAAAGAATTAAATGTTGCACAATAATACCCACATCATATTTTTATCAATCTAGCAACATCTATATAACTATCAATCAAAATTAACTATATAGATTTTTCTAGAGTGGGAGTGAGTGCGGGAATGGAGGGAAGAGTGGGAGCGAGTGCGGGAGCTAGGGTTTTCCAGATTGAAGGCAAGGTAGAGGTGGATGATGGTGATGAGGAGGAGGACAAAGATGCAGATGCATGGGCCAGCCTCTCTTTTTGCAGGGGCTATGTTGGGAGGCCCTTTCCTTTTATGCATGCCTCTGCTATGGTTGTAGGGGAGCTTCTCAGGGTTTCTGAGCCTCCTCTTCACTTTTGTTGGGATTCTTGCCTAGTTCCCTTAGCCTTTGTTGGGGTTCTTCTCTTGAATCAACATGTCCTCTCTGATAACACTCATATCACTTTGGAAGGAAATGCGGGACTGAGAATGGGAGCTAGAGATTCACTGGAAGATGGTGTTACAGAGGAGGGCATTTGCCTTGCCAATGCACGGGCCTACCTTTCTTTTAGTATGGGTTGTGTTAGGAGACCCCTATCTTTTGTGCATGCATCTTTTGAGTTTGCAGGGGAGCTGCTTAGAGTTTTTGCGGTTCCTCTTTGGTGGGCTTGTTGCTAGGCTTTATTATCTTTTGCCGAGGTTCTTCTCTTGTGCAGTCTAGTCTCAAGGGTTGGATGCAGATTTGTTAGGGAAAATCTCTCCCTTTCTGGTAGAGCTCCTAAGTATCTGAGGCTACTTCAGGTTTAAAGGCATGTTATGGACATATCTAATGGGTTGGACTCAACTTGGGATGGCTCTGATCCTTTCTTTTTTAATGGGTCTATGACCCTGGTCTTGTCTTCTCCCCTATTGCTAGAAGTTATCTTTTACTGGGAAAATGATTTGTTTCCCTACTTGCCTTCTAGTGTAGGGAACAACTTAATGAGGGAAGGGCTTTTGTTTTGTGGTAGTCCTGCAAAATATTTTATGCTTCTTGAGGGACAATAGTATTATATGGAACCTTCTTTTGCGGCTGATGTTGCTAGGTTACTTTCTGCTTGGGCTGGTAGCACCTACTTCTCTTTTTTTGGGTATGTGACCCTCATGTATATTTCTCCCCTAGTTCTGAAAGTTCCTTCTTTCTGGGAGAAAGGTCTAATCTTGCCTCTGCTGGGGGATTATTTTTTGGGCTGGATTCTTTTGTATTATACTCCTATTGAGGTGGAGTATACCACTATAGAGGTGGGTTCTATTCTGGTGGTTATTTGGTGGCGGAATCTCTATCTATTCCTGCTCCCTTCACTCTTGAATCCTTTTGAGGTGGATGTGACACATCCTATGGAGGTGGTTTTTGTCGACTAGATGAAGTGTTCTTATGGGAGAAAAAAGCTCTCTCTCCCTTATAACTACTTGACTACTTGTAGGATCCAATTGTGTAAAGGTCATTCTCTTTTTTAGGACATTACAGATATGGGATTTAGATATGTCCCTGTGGCTGTGGGCATGGATCTGGTTGGTTATTCTAGTTATGGGAGCCAAGATAAAACCCACACTATAGGTTTAGGAAGCCAAAAAACCCTAGATTGATGTAAAGCTTTGGCTTTAGGTTTGGAGAAGCTAGAGATTTATTGTCAATTCTTTTTGTGGCTGCTATTGTTTTGCTGGTATGAGATTGCTAGTAGTTCTACTGGTAATTATTACTGGGGGGTTCTGTAAACCCTATGTCCTTGATCCCCAACTATCTCTCTATGGTCTATGCTAATATTTCCTATCTTTCTTAGCTATTGTATAGGGTTATGGTTCCCTTCAAAAACTGACTGTAAATGGTTTTGGGGCCCATTCAAAACATATTTTACCTAATAAAAAACTATCAATCAAAATTATGAAACTAATATCACTTGGCTGTAATTTATAGAGAAGTGAATATAATATCCTTCATAGCTTCCCCAAATAGTTTGTGAGAAAATAAAGGTATAATATGAAATCTAACACACCTAAAATTAAAATAATATTATGAATATATAAAATTTAATTCCATTGAGATATTCATAGAAAAATAATCTCCACACTAATGAAAAATAATATATTTATTGATAAATTATTAGTGATGGCTCATATTTGAAGTTAGGCATAAAAATCATCACATAATTTAAATATGAAACCCACCATCAATGTGCAAAATGCTCCACTATTCAGTTCTCATTCTTAGGTTGACATATTTTCTAAAAATATTTTTCTAACATCATTTCCAACTCCACATTCTTCATGAAATTATAAAATGACCAATGCCAAGATTCTTGAGAAATATTAATAATAAATTATTATCTAGATACATTATATACATGAATAAATTGTTTCCAGAAGTATTAAAGATACATAGAATATTCAAATATTTGGACAATAAATATCACCTTAATCCTAATATTCTCTCACTTATTGAAACCACCACTATCATCACTACTTTCATGAATCTATATAATAAATAATTTCAATGTTATACTATAGAATACTAATTATGAATTATTTTACATATAAGTGTTGTAGATAAATCATTATTCATAATATTGCAAGATAAATGACACCTCAATTATAAAATTCTTCCCCACCATATTATACATTATTGAAAAATGAATAAGATTTTTTTTATAAAAAAAAAACTATGCACAAGAATCAAGGCTCGTGACTTTTCTATTCCAAGAGAAATGATTCATTAGCAATAATTTTGCAAGTGAATTTTTTTAATTATCTATACTATGAAATTTCTCTATAATGTCACCTTATTGTTGGAAAAAGAGCACTTTAAAATTGATTTTATGATGTCATTGATGGATACTACATACATATCTCTTAGTTTTGTTAATGAGTTTTTGTTTACCAATGCAGAAATGATTAGAATCAGCTAAGTATAGTGAACAGAGTAGTATATAGGTTTGGTAATTGTATCGGTATGGATAGATGAATCAGTATTATGATATGTGATTTTGGATTATGTATCAGCTTAGTTAGAAGGATCTAACTCTATGAATCCAAGTGTCAGAGTTTCAAATTTTAGGAGATATTAATGTGTGTGATGTAGGAGCATCTTGGGTTCAAGGAAATCTTACATCAACCAAAAATAGTTTTGTTCTTTCTATTCTTATTTCCTATTTGTGAGATCATGTTGGCGATTCATCATTTGTTCTAGTTAACATGTGTGGTCATAGAATATGATCCAAGATCTATCTTTGATCATTTTCCTTTAATTACACTTCATTTTGATTGATGTTGCTTGAGTTAGGATTCATCTGTGCTTAGGTAGCATGTATGTTTCTTGTTCTTGATCATTGATGGTATTTTGATCTTGCAATAGCAATCTATGGCTTGTGGTAATTGATGGCACATCTTTCTATATTCTTGGATCATGTGTAGACCTAAATCTTAGATCGCAAGGCTTCACATGGTTTTTGGATCAAGTTCTTATGATTTAAGACTTGGCCTATTTGTTGTAACACTTTTCCTAATCTTGGAAAATGTAATTTGTCTTAGAGCTGAATTGTGTGTCACGGTGGCTATATATTATAAATTAATGTAATTTTTTAGGGAAATGAGTAATAGATAGATGATTCTAGACCTATAATGCATCATAAGGTTGATTGAGATATATTATAAGGCTACAATTGGGTAGGCCTTATAACCTGAGATGTATGTAGGCAAATTGCCAATAGTTTGATCTCAATTAATAAATTGGATCTTGCACTTCCTCTCCTATTCCCTATTTTCACTTTCCTATGTTTAATCTTGTTGCGAGGTAGGATTAATCATCTTTTGGTCCCTCTTGCCTTGGTCTAGATCAAGTGGTATTAGATCTTTTTTTGTGTTCTTTGGGAATTGATATTGAGTTTGATCTTGTTGGGAAACCCTAAGTGGATTTGGTTGTAGAGGTGAAGACTTGTGAGTCTAACCTACACTTTTAGAGGGTTACAAGATGGTTCATGGAAGGAGAGATGTTGATCCTATGGTAATGGATTTCTTGAGACAAATTGTAGCTAGACTTGAAGTTGTGGAGACAACCCAAAGAAGAGGAAAACCTATTAAGGATATTAGTGATGAAGCCAATGAAGTTGGTGAGAAATTTCCTAACCTTGAATAAGGTGATGAAATATTCTTGAGATATTTAACAAGAGTGATTGAAAAAACAAATTTCAATCCTCATGATTATGATGGAAAGCCTTATTCTGGTAGATTATTGGATAGGATCTATGAGATGGAGAAATACTTTAAGTATGAAAGCACACCTATAGATAAGAAGGTGAATATTTTAAGCACAAAATTAAAAGGACATGCATCTTATGGTGGGAATATCTACAAAATGGTAGACAAAGTAGAGGAAAGGAAAAGATCCAAACTTAGGTTAAAATGGTGAACAAGTTGAAGGGTAAATTCTTACTAGGTGATTAACAAGTTAGTTTGTTAAGAAATTTGCAAAACTTGAAGCAAAGGGACACTGCTATGAAGGATTACACTGAGGAATTCTACCAATTGGATATCAAATATGGACATATGGATGATGAATTTGAAAGGATTACAATGTACCTGAATGGGTTGAGGACATCTATACAAGATGGAATCAGTCAAGATGGAAAGCATTGAAGATGCATATCAAGTTGCATTGATGGAAGAATAGAAGTTGAATAAGAGACATGAACATAGATAAAGATGTTGAGGTGGAAGATTCCCTAGAGGAAGAGGTAGATCATATGGTGAAATTAGAAGGTCTCATGTTGATCAAGACAAGACAAATCAGAACAAAGGAAAATTAGAATGGAAGGAAGAGAATTCATACAAAGGAAGAGAAAGTTATTCAAGAGGCATTTAATCTAAAGGTAATAATAATTACAAGAGTGAATTTAGAACTTGGTTTAAGGATACTTGTTTCAAATATGGGGAAGAAGGACATAGGGCATTTGAGTGTACTAATGGAAATTCAATCAAGAAAATTGGTACCAATAGAAGGAATGCACTTGTGCAAGAAGATTCACTTGATTCTATGAATAGCTCGTAGGATGGAGAAAACCTAATGATTAGGAGAGATTTGTGGAATGATGAAACTGATGAAAACCCTATGATGAGGAAAAGGTTATTCAAAACCTAGTGTATAAGGTTGCCAGTAAATGTTGCAAGGTGATCATTGGCAGTGGACACTCAGATAATTTGGCATCAAATGAGTTGGTTACCAAATTGTAGCTATCAAGGATGAAATACCCTAAGCCTTACTAGATTGCTTGGATTAGGGATGATCATAAGTTATTGGTAAGTGAAAAATGTCTTGTGAAACTCATGATGAAAAATGTTATTTGTGATATTATATTGATGGATTATTGTCACATCTTTTTGAGTAGACTATCAAAATATGATAGACAAGATTTGCATGATTGTAGATTGAATATGTATGTTGTTGTGGATACTGGAATGAGAAAGGTCTTGTTACCTTTGGTAAAAGAATCTAAAAAATAAAAATTACACTACTATTACTGTTTGTTTGGTCAAAGGAAAATAGTTCACAAAAGACTTGAAGAAAGATAGTATGTGTTATGCCTTGATTTCTAGGAAGCCTGATAAGAGGACAATGAGTGAACAACCACTTGAAATTAAAGAAATGCTAAGAGAATTTTAAGATATTATTTCAAATAATGTACCTGATAGATTACCTCCTATTAGAAGCATTAGTTATTGCATGGATTTGATACTAGAAGCTAGTTTTCCAAATAAAGAACCCCACTAGTTGACACCAATAGAGAATGAATAATTAAACAAACAAGTCCAAGAATTGTTGCAAAAGGATTTTATAGATTGTGTTTAGGAAAAGAAAAATAAATTTCCTTATGATAAAAAATTAATTTGATAGAATTAAAAAAATAAAGAAAATGGAGATTCAAAAAATACAACACAAGTTTATATTGGTTCAACAAAACATGCTACATCCACTTTAAATAAAAGAAATCTTTATGTTTCGATTCTTTGACTAAAAATAAGTAATAGTACACATGATTTTACAATAAATACAAAGAGCCAAAGGTCATCAAAGTGAAAATAAAGTGACTATAGGTTTAATATTCAACAATTTATGCCACTTGAAATCCAAAAATATCCTTAGCCTCACATTATCATTTGAGAAGCATTACAAGATTTTAACTTTGCACAAAATTGTTCATGGACACTTTGAATGAGTCTTCTCCAAGTCAAAACAAAATTAATATTTTTTATCAAAACCTTCTTACAAAGACTACAACTATATTTTTGATGAATAGTGTATTTTCTATTAATAAAATATTAAAGTTACATATTCACAAAAAAGGGGCTGGGGGACATAAAAATCACCCCACAGAGTTCACATAGAAAAGTCAAAAACAACTAACAACTATTCATTAAAAAAATAAGCATAAATCCATTAAGCAGTAAGAGCAGTGCCAGAAGGAGGATCTTTATCATCAAAACCCCACACATCAGTAGGGTTAATAGGAGGGTTGGGGAGCAACCAACCATCATCTTCAACTTCTTTCTTTTCTTTCTCTTCTTCCCTGGGAAGAGAAATGGCCAGTGCTAGGCGGGGAAACTTGGAGGAAGTGGCAAGATGCCATACAAAGCCACAGCCAGTGCCAAGAGCATCAGGAGTGGCAGACTGAGCTAGAGTTGGAGACCACCCAAAAGCACAGAAAGCCAGAGAAGCCGAGCGGTGCTGCCAGCCATCATCACCACCTCTAGGAGAGTGGTGGCAGGGAGACTGAGACCTCGGGGTATGGGATTGGTGAGCCAAAGAGTTGTGCCCATGGCAACACCCTCTAGGGGGAGTACCTTCAATAGACATGACATCTGGAGGAACCCTAGCAACAGTGCAGGGGGAATTTCCCTAGTGATTGAGTAGCTCCTGTAGGTGAGCCACCTCCAGAGCCACTTTATTAGCTTGAACCTAAATCTACATCATGACATTATTACATATGCAAGCCTTGTTATACAAAGCAACATTTGTATCAAGAAAGCTGTGAGAAAAAATAACAGCATTCCTATCTTTCCACAAAGTGAACAAAATCTCCATCCTGAAAGTATGCCAAATCTAGGTAAACTTGGAAGGAAGTCTAGGAGAATCTCCTAAGACAATCATATGCTAGGAGAAAGGCTCAGGCCTAAAAGGTTTGAAAAAATCATGAATCCGCTACCAGTACTGTTGAGCTCTCCTACAGAACTAGAACATGTGTAAAAATGTCTCAGGGTGACCACAAAAAGGACATTGAGGGTCATGAACACCCAGATGTTTGAGCCTAGGTCCCATAGGAAGACCTTGGAAAAGTAAGCACCAAGAAAAGAGAGCCATCTTGGGCTCTGTAATGGCAGCCCAAATGGTCTGAAAGCGAGAGCTCTAGTGAGAAGTAGAAGAATGAAGATGCCATCTCTGGTTAAGAGTGTGTACCATTAGAAGATGGGGAGACAACCATCTATAGCCCAGCCTTGGATTGTAGTTGTTGAAAGGAGTGGCAAGATACCATTTCCAATCCTTCCACCAGGGCCAAATAGCCTAAATACCAAGCTTATGAATCAAATTATCAAGAATTGTAGAAACCAGCAAATCAAAAGTCTGACGATTTGTGTGAGCCAAATAGTACTACACCTGCATATCCTCCTAGGAGCGGAGACTCATAGTGGCCCTACAAAAGAGGTCCTTGGGAGTCCAAATGCCACGTTTGAAAAAATGCAGAGCACTAGCACCTTAGATCTTGACAAGAGGGATGCCTTGAATAGAGAACAATAGGGACCACCAGAGGTTCTATTGATTAAAATAAATCCCATTGTGAAAGGCATCACCATCCCATTGAAGCCAAGGCTTAATATCTTCCTAGGATTTCCAAATACTCTTGATGATGAAAGTACCCTGAATCTGAACAGGTTCTTTCATAGTGAGAAAGGTCTGAAGACCAATGCCCTTCAAAAGCCAGCCTATGAATAGGGAATCCTAAAGAGATGCAGTACCTGACAAGAATCTTCTAGGCCTCATCACCAATAAGAGCCTGAATAATCCACTTAACACAGAGAGCATGACCTTGCTTTTGGGTGGAGAGGAGGCCAAGGCCACTAGAATCACAATGAAGACAACAATATTCCCAGGAAACCCTATGGAACCCCTGGCTATCATCTCTAGAGGCCCAAATAAAGTCTCTGAGGAGGTGCTCCAGCTTGAGATATGAGACTTTAGAATGAGCCCAACAAGAAAAGTATACATGAGTAACAGCCAGCACTTTGGAGCAAATCTTAAATTTCCTAGCAAGGGAGAGATGCTTGCAATTCCAATACTGCAAATTTTTCTCAATCTTGGTAATCACAACATTCCATAAGTCCACAAAAGATCCATGGAAAGAAAAGGGAATGCCCAGGAAGTAGAAAAATTTCCCATGTTGAACCCATTTCTAGTCAAACTTAGCAAGCCAGGGAGGAGGTGGAAGGAAAGATTGTCTGAAATAGAGAGTCTTATGCCATTGGATAGCAGATCTAGAGGCTTGATAAAAGGTTTCCAGGCACTGTAAGGCATTAGAAATGTTCTCCTGATCCTCAATAAGAGTGAGAAAGGAGTCATCAGAAAAATGGCCATTAACAAGCTGAGAAGAGGACTCAGGAAGAGAAATGCCTAGGACCAAACCAAAGGAAATAGAATTGGCAAGAAAATACCCAAATTCTTCAACAACAAGCACATGTAACACTGGAGCCAATGTGCAACCTTTCTGCATGGATCTAAAAATCTCAAAAGTATCAGATTGAGACCCATTAATAGTTCTAACCGTTAGCATTGGGATCAAAAAGGCCCAATTTATTGCACATGTGGTACCAGGCTTCTCTCTCCCTAGTTGTCCATCAAAAAGGAAAAATCCCTTCCTTGTCAGAGGCTAGCTCAACCATATTAAAGTCCCCACACATAACCCAAGTGGCAGGAGACAAATTGTCAACTAGCCAGCACCAAAGTTGAGATCTTTCCACAACATCATTGGGAGCATAAACATTAATGATGCCAAAAGAATGGTTGTGAAAAGATAGTAAAATCCAAGTGACACACTACATCAGATCATACCCATGAGAAATAATAGAAGAATGAAGGTGAGGTGACAAAATAGTAATGACACCACCTTTACCAGCTTCATGCTGAGAAGAGAAAACAATATCATCTGACCAAATGACACGACAAGCAAAATTAAGCAGGAAACTTGAAATTTTAACTTCCTAGAGATAGAGTACATCTAGACTATGAAGTCTACGACAGGTATCACAAACATAGTACTTTCTAGAGAGTTTAGTTAGACCTCACACATTCCATGACAAAAAATTCATAAAAACTCTTGCATGGTTTCCTTGTCCCCAAGAGAGGAGAAACTATTCTGCAAGAAAGCTAGTATAGAGCCAAAGATGGGGATTAAATCTCCAGAAGAGATAAACTGATCTTTTTTGGGTCATCTGAGCATTCATCAAGACTGTGAGACCAACACAGAGACTAGGATAAAACCAAAGAAATAGTTGGTGGCATGAGCACCACCTCTGAAGTGGAAGGCCTCGTAGCTGAAGATTTTCCCTGAATAATAGGGTGTGAAGTAGGCAGTACAACTGGTGACACTTTGGTAGGAGGCCAAGGCTCTCTAGGTGGCGGTTCTAAAGGTGACATAGTTGCAGAAGTAGCGTGTGCCATCTTAGAACCTGAGGCATTCCTTCCTTTTTGCGAAACTATAGTCTGTTCCTCTTTTTTTCTAGTGTCTAAATTTTTGACCGGCACTTCCTTTGGCGATGGCTTTACCTAAGGGGTAACCAGTGGGTAGTCCTTAATCTTGTCCTTTGTCGATTGACACCTATAGAAGGTGTTTGGTACATTCAAATAAAGCACTTTTTGAGAGATGGTGAGAGAACCAACCTATATTTCAACAGTGTCCTTGAGGTCCCTAGAAAGGTCGACCTCAACACAGACACGCTTTTAGGGTCGGGCATTGAAAAATTTGTCATGCTCCATGTCAATGACCTTACCAAGGGTTTTAGTAATAGATTCAATAAATGACCAGCATGGCAAAGGGAGACTAGGAAACTCAACCCAAACAAGGACCCTAAGTTTCTTTTTGTCTAAGATGGTAAAGTCTCGAGACCATCTCTGGAAAACAAGTAGGGATGACCTAATCATCCAAGGCCTATGGCTAAAAATAGCTTCCGCCTAGGAAGGGTTAGCAAAATGGAAAAGAAAAAACCTTTGGTAAGGTTTTGCACACCGTCAAGGTAGACCCCATGAGGGGTCCAGCTCTTGTTTACCCAATCTTTAAGGATACTTCCAGGAGGAGTGTGACCCACAAAATATTTAATTAGAGTATACTTTTCTAACCATTCACATGCGGAATCAAATTCTTGTAGCTTAAGAAAAATATCAAGGTTATCTCCTGAAATACCTTCGGGATGAACTTATGAGGAAGTTTGTTTAGAGGAGGCACCATGGCTTTCTGAAGCTTCAACTCATGCACCATCATCAACTGCTGGGCCGAAGTTGGCCAAAGCCATACTAAAAGCTAACCCTAATGCAAAAATGTCACAGTAAATGTGGTATGACAGATGGAAAGCTCAGTGTAAAGACATAGATAGGATGTCGTATGCATGAAACCCTAGCAGAGCTAAAAACCCCCACAACTATATTTTTGATTAAACCTCTATTGTACTATAAAAAATTTATGTAGTCTATCCTTTCTCCTACCAACATTAGAACCAAATCTTTTATTTAATGAACCAAGTCTTCTACTTGCAAGAGGGTCTTGTAGCCATTGATTGTCAAATTTCTCACATACAATTGATTTAGCATAGCCCTCAATCCAATTCACAACAAAGGCCTTCTTGTTTTCACAAAAATCACCTAAAGTGCTACTGATATTCACAACAATGTTGAAATGACACAATTTATAGTCATTGCAATCTGTATTAGATGCTATCAATTACAAAGTAGGCTTTATCGCATACTTATTTGTATCCCAAAAGTACTTAATGTATATCCCTAGTAAATAATAATCCAAAGCCTCCTTTATATCATCAACCTATTGGTGATGTCTTGGAATATAACTAGGATTAGGTATTCTTCTACCACCATTGTCACTCCCACCATTAATTTGTTTTCTATTTTTATACTAGCCCCAATTTCAAAATTGGATTTAAAATGCCAAATAAAATTTTATTTTTACCTCCCATTGTCTTTTCACTTCAATAGGGACAAGGATTAAAAGGATCTTCAAGTTTTGGAAAGGATGTTCATTGGTGATACATAAAATTTTATTCATGCCCAAATATCTTTGGTTTCCTATTTCTATACATCTAAGGGACATTTACACCATAATTTGCTAAAATGACATGTCTAGCAAATGTCACACATTAAAAAGTTAATAACTAAATATATATTCTATTAAATATAGATATTTTCTAGAAATGTGAAATCTTAAGTCTTTTTAATCAAGAATGAAATTCCAACAGAGGAATCATAAATACAATATTCAAAGTTTAAACAAGTACTTGCTTTCCATGCCAAAACTCCCTCAAAAGTATTGGGGTTTTTTATAGATCACTCCTCTTTATTTTTGCATGTTGGCAACATTATTATTTAATTATGGTGGTTGTTACAACTATCTCCATGCCAAATATTTTTCATCGTTAATCATTATTATCATAGAATGAATGCCAAATTTACTTTTCTCAACTGATTCACCATAATGAGAGGGTAACTTGCTAACTTATCCTTTTGGGAACACTTTATTTTTGTTGTATGGTACTGATTTCTTTCAGGAATTAATTCCACAATGCTTCATGAAAAAAAGCCCAATCTTACAAAGTATGGGCCCATGTCACTTGTGTTTCGATAGACGTAAGATCTATAAAAGTGTCATGTGAACAAAGAACTATAGGAAAAAACCGTTTGGGTATTCTTTAATACTCTGCAACATCAATACGTATTAGCATCTAGGATCTTATGAACAATAGATGCCTTCCAACATTTTAAATGAGTTCCACAATGACATGTGTCCACTTCGTGAAGCTAGGTAGGCACAAAACAAAGGGATGGTAGATTATGACTGGGGGACTTTAAGTTGAGGAAAATCATCTACTATAGAGGATATCTACAATCCTTAATAATATCAAAATACCTTTCCCTATGTTTCATCATTGTTTTGATTGTAATAAGTGATCTACCTAGACAAATATTCAGCATAAGAAGAAATATTCCACTAACATGTCTTCACCTTCTCAAGTTAGGATGATAGATAAATAGTTTGAAAGTTATGTTTCAAAATAGAATGTACCCTATTTATCTAAGTTAGCCTAGATACTTCTTTGTTGGTTTCCCTATTTTTCTTTTTCTAAGATTGCTTTTGTTCTAGTATTGATATTCTATGGTTTTTGTTAGATCTATAAATGGGTTTGGGTACTTCCATGCTCAATTTAATAAAAAGTAATTTATATATGGCCTCTGCATTATTTATAAATCATTATAATACAAAAATTAAGGATTTATAAATTTATCTTTGAAAAATCAAATCCATAGCTGTATTAAAAACATATAATATAAGTGTATTTAGAATATCGCATAAACATATTCTACATATCATCACATATGAGATATTAATAATTATAACATTAAACAGTTCATATAAAGTTTTCATAGTAAAATCCACAAGAATTAATTTTCCTTAAATTTAAAGATCAAGGGAAAAATTATTGACATGAAGGTACATTAACTTAGATATGGACAATAGTTTGAAATGTGAGAGCATAGGTGTGTGAGCAAAAAGTAGGGAGGATTGTTTAGGGCCTCTAGTTTCAAAGAAGGCACGAAGGTTTCTAGTGATTCAAAAGGTCATTCTATCAATGAGGACGTCTATGGGTCTTTCCTTGTGCTCTGTCTTTGCTAGTGGCTCTTGTTTTTTCTTTCTTTGGGGGTTGTATTGGTTTCTTTTGTGTGATCTCTACTAGTGGAATGGGTCTCTATTTTTTCTCATATTCACCTCCCTTCTTTTCCCTTATTCACCCTTCTTCTACTAGGATTTTTTTACAATATCAGGTTGATCTTTTATATGGTTTTTCTCCTCTTTTAGGTCAATAGTTACTTTTGTGGCCCCTATGTTGTTCCTCCCATCTAGATTGATGTGTGGTAGGGTTGTTCTTGTGGGGTTTGTTGTTGAAATTGTATATGGGATTTTGATACATGCACTAGAGGGGATTTTCTCAAGTGGATGTTGTGTAGGCTTGTGGTTTGTGTTCCACTGGTGGTTCCCTATTCGTGGTTGTAGATGATCTTTGAGCATTTATTGGCAGCTCATCTTCTTGGCCCTCTTCTATTCCCCTATGGTTGGGTGTGTGGTCTTTCTCTACCTTTGTTTGGGGGTGTGCCTTGAGGCATTTTTATTTTTGGTACCTCTTTTTTTGGCTTTAGTTTTCTTTTAGTGGGATTTTGTGGTTCTTTTTTGTGGCTTATTCTTGGGGCTTTTTGAGTTGTGTCTTTATGTCTATATTTTCTTTTCTTTGGTGTTTTCTTTAATTGGGTCCACTTTTGTGGGATCTATATGTGGTGTCTTTGTGTCTATTTAGGCTTTCTTGTTATGGGTTTCATTATTTTTGCCTTTGTTCTATAGGTCTCAATACTTCCAAGAGTTGGAGCTTTTATGGGTTTTCTTTGAGAGGCTTCAACTTTGTGGAGAACAATAAAGATGTGTTTATTCATATATTGTGGTATCTTCCGATGGGATGGATTTATCCAAAGCTCTCATTGTATTGATCCTTCATATGCTCCTTATCCCTATTTATGTTTTGTCCTTGTAGCTATTGGCTGGGTTTTTCTTTTCCAATTTTTTTTCTCATTTGTGGAGATCTTGTTGTTGCTAGTTTCAAGGGGCTGGGTTCTCTTTTGCTGATTTTTGGTTAGGACTCTTTTTATTTTTTGATTCTGTGTTGGCCTCATTCAGAGCTTAGTTTTTTTTTCTCTTCTTAGTGTTTTATAGCCTATTATACCTACTCTCTAATTCTAGTCCTATGAAGCTCTTTTAGAGGTGGAGTTTTTCCCTATTGAGGTGGGGTTTTTTAGCATGACTACTTTGGGGGTGTGCTTCACTTTACCACTCCTTTTACATACTCTTATTTAGGTGGAGGTTTCTTTTATTGAGGAGGAGATATGCTTGTTGATTAAGGTGGTGTAGTGTTTCATGTGGCCCTTCCCTACTATATGCTTAGACTAGAAATGGGATTTAATTATATAGCATTATTCTTGCTAGTTTTATCATTCTTGAATTTCCCTATAGAGGTGGAATCCCCTTCTATCAAGGTGGAACCCTATTCTATTGAGGTAGAATCTTTTTCTTTTGAGGTGGAAAGGATAGTCATAGTTGAGGTGGTATTTCTTGGATGGTTTGTTTTTCTAGTTGTGGTTTGGGGATCCATTCAAAAGATTGGTTTGGTTTTGGAATTCATTTTAAAAACTAAGGTAGTTGTAGTAGCTGATTCTTTTCCTTCGATGGTTAGGGGAGCCCCTTGTAACCCCAAAGTTTTAGCTAGATTCTTGATGATATATCTTCTAAGGAAACCTATTATAATGGTTTTGGGACCAATGATTATTTCCAATGTCAAGGGTTGGGGAGCATTCAAAACCCTAAAAATTTCTTTGTTTGGGAGACTCTTTCTAGTTGTTTGGAGAGCCCTTTTGAACTCCCTAGTTTTAGCTAGTATATTGATGATCAGTCTCTTAAAGCTGTTTGTGGTGATGGTTCTGGGAGCCATGTCAAAACCCAAGGTTATGTTGAAGTTTTGGGAGTCCTTCAAATCTCTCCAAGATTCTCCTTGATTGGGAAAGTAGTTCTTGAATGCAAGTTACGGGAGCCTGCAAAAACCTATGTTTCACTTGTATGGTTTAGGGAGCCTTGAAAACCCTACAGAGTGAAGTTGAGGCTTCATATGGTATATTCATTTGGGCAGCTAGTTTGTTTTATGATCTATGTCTCGAAGCTATTGACCTTTTGCTAGTTGTTGGTTGTTGTTTTGTAATGTATTTTGTTTTGCATCTATTTTATTTTTTGGGGTTCCAGATCCTCCTCAAAATCTCCTTGGAAATGGTTTTGGATCCCTTCAAAACCTATTTTTACCCTAATCAAAAACTAATTTAGATGTGACATTAGGTATATAAGATAGTTTTCCACTATTCATATACAATATTGACACCAAGAAAAATTTAGTATGTAATCCATGCCACAAGAGAAATATGATGATTATATGATAAATAAATGGAAGAAGAAATATGAATATGAATATTGATTAAATGAATTGGTGATCACTAAGATAACCAAAAATATAATTTGTGTTAACTATCCCAAGTACTAGTTTAGTATGATGTCACACTAATGACTTTTCCCTTGAATTAGTCCAACAACTAACTTGCATCCAGCTCACACACAAAAATGGATTCGTGCATGATATTATATCACTTAAAAAAGCTTAGCTATATACTCAGATAAAATTTGATTACAAACTGAATCAAATCGACCAATCTAGAATTTATCTCATATTAGTTAAGGTGCATATCATGTTATATTTTTTAGTAATAAATGAAAGGAAAAATTTATACAAAATTCACCTAAACTTGGTTATTATGTTGATAAGAGAAAAATACATAAATTCCCAAATCTTTTTAAAATAAAGATATAATATATCTAAAAATATCTTAAATTATGCCTTAACTAAATTTATTAATTAGTTAGGTTATAACATAGTGGTTTCTACATAATTTAAAATATATAATTTAATTATAAGATCTACATGTATCTAAAAGTAGGGATAAAATGTGATTACAAATGGTCAAATTTGTATGCTTGTGCCATTTCATATTTAGTATTATGTCTATTTGAGGAAGTGCCTTGATACATAGACATATTGATAGAAGACATAAATGAATGTAAATACATGTACATTTCTGTATGCAACTTAATTATCTCCATTTTCACACATTTCTATATGCACTCTTGTGAACAAACATTGCATTATGTGTTCACCCTATCCACTTATTAATTATATGCATGTATGCATATAACTTCATATAAATATTATCCATTTTCATTTGGTCTTTTTCATGTTCTAAGAAAAGTGTGTGGTAATGAGGACATCCTCATAGTAGTAGATTCATTAAACAACTAAAACTTATATTCTTTATGTTTAGGCCAACTTTTAAAAAGGTTTAATGTACCACTATGGTCTTGTATTTAAAGGCATTTCATACATTCTTTTTATGTGGAGGAAATAAACCAAATTATTCACACATTCTATATTATAATATTTTAATTGACATACATAAATAATTCTATATTTGCATATATATTCTTATGAGCATATACATAACTAAATAGTGTTGTTTCTAATATTACACAGATTTCTATGTGCTAATCAGTAGAACATGTCCTCGCAACATATCAATAGTCCTATCACAATAATTTTTAAATATTATAATCCTTTAGATGTTAGGCGAAGAAGTTAGAAAAGCTACATTAGCATAGATATTCTTAGGAGCATATACATAACTAAATAGTATTGTTTCTAATATTACACATGTTTCCACATGCTAATCAATAAGACATATCCTTGCAACATATCAATAGTCCTATCATAATAATTTTTAAATATTATAAGCCCTTAGATGTTAGGCAAAGAAGAAGTTAAAAGTACAAAAATTTTAGTACAAGTCTATAGGTGTACGTCAAATATGCATATTTTTGTGACTAAGGATTCATCTTTGTATATAGTAACCTATAAATTAATTACTTTAATTAAACTTAGTAGGAAGGTGACCATCTGGAAACTGACCTACCTCCACGCAATAACGTTTGACGCCTTCGCTAGCCGTATCGTTCAATTCTTGAAGCCGAGGTTAACAGACGGCCAAATTATATGACACACAAAATTTATAAATAAATGAACACAACATGCATATATCAGTGAAAAGGGTTCTCATGGCTTTTCAGATCTATGCGTTATGACATTTCTACTCATCTGTGATCAAACATTAGGTAGATTTGCCCTAGATTGGCTACAACATATTGTGAACAATCGACTACAAATCTGTGCAATTTGAAAAAAATATGTGAATTTTATAGATTCATTGAATAACAACCCACTTTTAACCTAATCTGCAGTCTTGAGTAATATCTAAGCTGTGTAATCAGACACAAACCCAATAGAGACGTAACTATTAGAATAGCTTGCTCTCCTAAAGATAGCTAAAACAAATGCACAAAGAATAAGAAATAAACCCCATCTAGAGAACTTAGGCATTACACAAAGCGAATCCAGTGCCCCTGGCTAGGAACGCCTCCATTGACAACAAAAAGAAGATAATACCTAGAAGGAGCAGCCACCGGGGTCGATGGAGCCATCAAGAATACAGAGTGAAGCTCATTTTCTTTCTCAACCAGCGAGGCAACGAGTGACAGCATTCTCTGGGTCATAGAAACAGTGTGGGTATTGAAAGGTGGTGTGTAGACATGAAAGCGAAGGTCCTGGCTTAGAGTGCCACCGACTGTGAACCCTACCTGGAATATCAATCCGTAATGGATGGCTTCGAACTGTCCAACATTTACTAAACCGTTTGAATCAACATTTACTAAACTGTTTGGTGAATGGATTAGTGAGGCTACCTTTCTTACTAATTTCTTTGATATCCACATTGGAGATGAGGAGCTATTGTTTACTTTTAACCTCATATTTTTTATATTATTGAAGAAAATCCATGAGAAATGTAGGGGTGGTCCCATAATATTGAGTCTTATTTTTTGGCCAATTTTGACACAGAGTTCAACATTCTAAGAAAAACTTCACTTTCAAACATCTGTTGCCGCAAAACTATTAGGAATTTGAAGATGATGTAAACTAGATTCTTTTAGAATTTTCTTTTTAATTTCTAAATATATTTTTTATTTTTTTAAAAAAATCATTTAAATTCATTTTTCCTTCTCCTTCTAAAAGTGGTTTGCATGAAAAAATTATGTTTTTAACGAGTTACTATCATTTGGATCAGCATAACATTTTTTTTAAATATGATAATGATGTAATTATTTCAAGATTATATTTTTAACTTTAATATCTAAAGGATACAATTGGTTTTATTCATTTTGGATCAATATTTCATAGTTTATTAAGTTTTAAAGTAACAGTAACTGTAATTTAGAGATAAGGTCACTTGGATCCCTATAACTTGATCTGTGTATATCGAAATTTATTTTTTCTTTTTTTCATAGAAAGGTAACGCAAATACGCTTTTTCTACATATTTTTTATAAAAAAAAATTTATCATTTACTATTTAACCGAAGTCTTGAAAAGACTGCTTGTTGAATGACCAAACAACCTATGTTTAGTTAAAGTAATATTTAGAAGTGATAATGAACTCAATTTGTATTAAAATTATATTCATTAGAAAGCTTGTTCTGAATAGCATCATTTGACATCATCTGTTTGAAAAAATATCTTGTTTAGTCCTTGTTTCAGGCCCCAGAAGACCATTTTTTTGCAGTTTAGTTATTTTCTGAGGGCAAAATTTTAGTTTTGGGATCTTCCTGCGAAGACAACCTTCACACGAAGACACTTTAGGGGCTTCATGCGAAGACCCTTCACACAAAGCCTCTCAAGTGAAAATCTTGGCGGAAAAGACACCCACCGAAATTTTGCCTTGGGTACTTCACATGAAGTAGGTACTTCGCGCGAAGTCGGCTAGTAAAATGATTTTGTAAATTTTTTTTTAAATGGTATAAAAGTAAAATATTTTATTTCTATTTTACATCAAATTGCAATTAATAAATTTGCATTTTCTATTATTGAAGGCATTTTTTGAAGGAGGATCGATATTTCTATTTTTTCAAAGGCATAATTTTGGAAAAGAAAAATATTAGATTAAAGTATTTTCTTAAGAAGAAAATTTTTGTTCACGATCTTGTAGAAGATATTTTTTGGAGCTCGAAGAAATGGGGAACAAGAAGGGAAGACAAAGTAAATCTTCTAGAAAAAGGTCACCCGATACTGAACAAAGAAATCATGAAGCTGCATTGACATATTATCATAAAACTAAAGAAGCTGAAAGACGAGCTAAAGTAGGAGGGTCAAGTCAAGTCGAAGAATTGCACATTGAAGAAGGGTCAGGATTACTCCCTATGGAAGCTCAAACAATTGATGTTGGAGAAGGGTCAACATCACGTGCTCCTACGGGTATGGATGAACTTTTAAATTTAGCTCAAACTATAAAGAAAAATATCAATTATAGAAACTTAGATCATTTACTTACAATGGATGTGCACAATTTGAGATCACTTGCTAATGTTCAACACTTAAGTCTTCCTAAGAAGAGATCAATGAATATGATAGGAAGAGAAATATTGAGTAAATTTGATAATTTTGAAACACTTGAACAAGCTCAATTGCTTTCACTTATACTTATAAACAAAAATTTGGAAGGGGCATTAAAAATATTGGGTATAGACACATCATCAAAGAAGAGAAAAGTTGTTGACATGCAAACTGTTATGATGGAAAATTTTAAGAAAGGTTTGAACCAGCTAGGGAAGCGATCTCAGACTATAGATAAGTCCATTACAAGAAAAGTTATGTTGACATCCATTGTAGGTAACACTATGGGACGAAAAAGATAGATATCTTCAGTTTCATCTCACTTTGGTTTTAATAAGAAAATAATATCACGATATGTTAATAGGAGAATACTTTTGGATGATAGCACCTTGGAAGGCAATTGGGAAATCATGTGTAGAGCTCCTCATTCTGATAGGATTAATGAAGGAACAAAAAATTTGGTTACATCATTTTGGAATGATAATACACATCCTTCATAAAACACTAGAGATGTTATTAGACACATAACCTCAACTAATCAATATGAATAGCATACAAAACATTGGTTGGACACAACACAACATGAAATGTATGTGTCATTTTATAGTTCAAATCCTAATATAAAGATTGGAAAAATATTTTTTGAAAGATTGAAGCCATATTATATTAGGACAAACAAAGTGTTTGAAACTTGTTGTTGTCATTATCATATTGAATTTGATCTCCACTATTAGGGTTTTCAAAATTTTGTAGAAGACACTTATGGTTTTGAAAAGGCTCCTCCTACTAGATGAAGTGAGTTCATCTTATCTATTTTATGTGACAAAAAAGATGATGTAGCTGGACAAATAAATTGCATAAAAAGAATATGCCAAACATGTGCCGATTTGTCTCTTTTTCCTTTGAAAAATAAAAATATTGATGTAACAAAGATGGTAAATTGCAAGAGTTAAAAATATGTAAAGAATGAAACAAAATTTGGGAAAGAATCCAAAAGGTTAGAATATGTTGAAGAGGAGATAAATGTTGGAGTATTTATGGAAAAATTTTAAAAATTGATTCAACTCTACATTCATCATGTTTTTTTGCAAAGTGGCAAGCACAACAATTTCAAACACTGAGAGACAATTTCCCACTTGGAACTATTCTATCAGTTGTTGATTTTGCAGAAATTATTCTTTTGTTCATCAAAAGGCAATTCAGTCAGAATACTATTTTTTAGAGCAAATTACTATTATGGTACATGTGTGTTATCGACACACACAATCAGATTTAGATGGTATTCAGAGCACATTTGAAGCATGGTTCATCAATAAGGAATATCATTTTTATATAAGTGATGATAGAGAGCATGACATTCATTATGTCAAACACTGCTTCAAGATATTTTTTGCAAATTTGAAAGAAAGAGGTATAAAAATTGATAAACATTATGTTTGGTCAGATGGATGTGCTGCACAATTCAAATCATTGAGACTATTTTATGCACTATGTAGATATCATCATAATGAAAACATACCACATGTCTAGAGTTTCTTTGAGAGTGGACATGGAAAAGGTGAACATGATGGTGCTGAAGCTTGCATCAAACATGCTTTACAAAAGTATCAAATGAATTATAAGGGAGTACATATAAAAAATGCACATGATGTGGTTGAATGGTGCAAGACACATTTTGCACCAAATGAGAATGACACGTCATCAGGATTGACTCAGGTGGTGCCATATAAAAAATTTTGGGAGATAAAAGGTATGCACACATTTTTAAATTATTTGAAAGTGTTTGAAATTTGTATGATATTTTTTATTCAAATTAAATTTACATAGAATGTATTATATATACATTTTTTCAGGTGTGGATAGAAAAATTATGCATGGTTGCAATAGGATAGAAAAGATGTGATCTTTGCATTCAGTTATGAGTATGAATTGTCACAATTAGATGTTGAACACTAGGGACTATTCATGATTTTCTTGTCACTGCATTGCTGACAATTATGAGGAATGTATCAATCAAGATCGTGGATATGTAGGCGCATGGAATCTAGTGCCACTAGTTGTTACTGATACATTTGATAGAGATGAAGATGAAAACTTTGATGATGTTGCTTTGATTTCTACTGATTACGATCATATCGCGGGATTGGTCAAAATTGGTAAGTATATATATTTCACATTATATGGTACATTGAGTTGCATATATAGATATATATAGATAGAACTATAGATTGAACTACTTGTATTTATTTTAAGATCTCACCCACATATATATAAATTTACTATGCGGGTGTGTGTTCGGAGTTGGGGGCCAATTCCGCGGAAGTCCGCGGCAGAGGAAAATAAGTAATACAAATCAGGTGCCTGATATTTATGAATCGGGCGCCCATTTAAAAATTGGGCACCTATTTAGGATCAGGCACCCAAAGCAAAATGGGCGCCCAATTTGAACAAATCGGGCACCCATTTTGAAAATCTATATATTTTTTCTTTTAAACGAAATTCTTGTCATTTTCATCCACAGAGAAAATAGAATCACGTTTGGTATAGCTCAAGCACCCGGTTTAGCTTCGCCTGTCGACCCCACTTGCCATTTTTTTCATCTTCTAGGTACGTACTATTCCTTTTTATTATTTTTTTATGATTTTTATTTTTTAAAATGTGTAGTTTCAGGTTATTTTTAATTTAAAAATGTATAGTTTAATGTTATTTTCAAAATTATTGCATAAATTTAATTATATTTTATCTTTCAAAGTTGTAATTCTTTTTTATTTCAATTTCCTTAGTAAATTACCATACTAAAGTAGAAAACTAGTAAAATTTAGGTATATACAAAATTACATTGCAAAACCCTACATAGAAAACCAAAACCCTAGATAATAAAACAAAAACGTAAACCTAGATAACAAATTAATTTACGAAACCCTAAATTTAGAAAATCAAAATATAAATTTAGAAAACCAAAACATAAATTTAGTTCAACTAAAACATAAATTTAAAAACACAGACACTCTCTCTCTCTCTCTTCCTCTCTCTCTTTCACTCTCTCATCTTTCTCTCTCCTCTCTCTCCTCTCTCTCCCTCTCTCTCTCTCCCTCTCTCCTCTTTCTCTCTCCTCTCTATGTACTATTATTTTTTATTATCTTAGAAAACCAAATTTTAGAAAATAATTTAATATAAATAAATAGAAAACCAAAACATAAATTTAGTTCATGCTATGTTTAATGTTATTTTCAAAAATTATTGCATAAATTTAATTTTATATTTTATCTTTCAAAGTTGTAATTCTTTTTTATTTCAATTTACTTCAAGTAAATTACTGTACTAAAGTAGAAAACTGGTAAAATTTAGGTATACAAAATTACATTGCAAAACCCTACATAGAAAACTAAAACCCTAGATAATAAAACAAAAACGTAAACCTAGATAAAAAGTTAATTTACAAAACCCTAAACTTAGAAAATCAAAATATAAATTTAGAAAACCAAAACATAAATTTAGTTCAACCAAAACATAAATTTAAAAACACAGACACACACACTCTCTCTCTCTCTTAAGTTGTAAGGTAAAATATATTTTACAGTATGTTAATTGTAAATTATCATATTTTTATTTGTTCGTAAGTTTTATGTTTTATATTTTACAGTATGTTAATTGTAAATTATCATGTTAACTCTCTCTCTCTCTCCACCTCCACCTCCACCTCTCTCTCTCTCTCTCTCTCTCTCTCTCTCTCTCTCTCAATTTTTGATTATTTAAGTCATTCAAGTTGTAAGGTAAAATATATTTTACAGTATGTTAATTGTAAATTATCATATTTTTATTTGCATGCAGATTGACAGTATGGATGATTTTCACATTGATGAGCTTATAGGTCAACATGCACCACCACCTCCTCCTCCACCTCCCCCTCCCCCTCCCCCTCCACCTCCACCTCCACCTAGAGAGCTCAGAGATAATATTAGGAGAAATGTAGAGGACATCTTGAGAGACAAACATTATTAGGAATGATCCATATCCATCTATCCAGCTACTACACCTTGCAAATAGCATGCAAGGCATAGTAGATTTCATACAGACATTAGACTATGAGATTGATAGTTTTGAGTCATGGAGGGAGTCCATTGATGTATATTATGCTAATGGCCTCTCTTATAAAGAGGTTAATAAGTTAAAAATTATAAAAAATGATTTGGAACGCTATTTTTTGAACCCTACAATGGGTGAGCAGATAGTTGGCAGAAGCCATGCATTTCCATTAGATGGTGTAGACACCCCGGGATAGTAGAGAATTTTTGGGAGTGGTGGTGGATGGTATTTGACCATCCACCACACACTAATCATGAGGTCTCACTTTATCTTTTGAAGAAATTATGGGCTGATTTTGAATTGGGTAAGAAACCCAATTATTTTGACATGAGAGCATTTCAGGGGGTTGGCCGGGGCATGCCACAGGATAGGCCAAGGGCCAAATTGAGCGACAGAACTAGAAATCATGTGCGCAATGAGCCCCTTGTTCTTCTTCCAGCTCCTATACTTCCTGCACCTGTCTATCATCGAGCAGTGTAGTCATCTCTTGGTTCTTTGAGTGCCCTTACGGGCAATTTGTTACAGCACATGACCTAGGTGAGGACTACCCCCAGCGTAACACATGTTTGCACAAGTTGTGGGGGTATATGTATGGGTCCCCAGTCTGATCTTGATGCTGCCCATGGTGGATATGGTGATGATGCTGGTGGTGCACATGGTGGATATGCCGATGATGATGATGGTGCACATGGTGATGTCGGAGATGATATCTCATCATATGTTGATTTCCTCAATGCAGACGATGATCATCCCGCACAGCTAAATTTAATTATAATTTAAATATAGCGTAATATTAAATTTCTTATTTATACAATCGTGAGTCATAACATGTGGATTTTTTGATGAACAGAGGAGAGTTGACCCTCCAACATTCATTAGCCATCATCATATGACATCGACACCTCAACATCTCAGTGCTCCATTCATGGTATGCACTTTGATCTTGATACATTTAAACTTTAAACAAAATAAACTTTAATTGATAATGTGTTTGACATATTTTTGTGATTTTGTAGGGTCTCTCATGTACGACTGAGATTGGAAATCCTTCATTCTCTGCCTCACCAGTCACCGAGATTCAGCCACATATACCTGTAGTATGTTTTTCATTTATTAATTTTAAGTATTTGTATCTTACTAATTTATGTACAACTTTGATTCACACTTATTTTTTTGTAATTGTAGGATTTTGGATTGTCTCATGTTGCACAATCCCATTTATGTCCTCACTCATTGGTGACATTAGCTATGTGTCACACACAGGTAATGTACACATTTTTTTATTCTGTATTTATATATTTAATCAAGTTATATATACTTTATAATTTATGTATATATGTACTATAAGTTTGATTCATGCTTTATATATGTTGTTCAGGTCGACACCACCATGATTCTTGGCATGGCTATAGGATTAAGCCAAATGCATCCATCGACACTATCCTTTGAGGTGATGATTAATTTAAGTAATTTTTCAATGTCTTGTGTGTATCTAGATCTTTTTCAATGTCCTGTGTGTATCTGGATCTTAGATGATTAATTTAAATAATTTTTAATTTGTACTTTAAATTTTTTTACAGGACTTGGCTTCATCCACTTTTCATGTAGTTGAGGATGAGGGTGCTTGAGACCAGACAAAGCAAGATCAGGGTGCTCAGGACCAGACAGAGCAGGATCAGGGTACTCAGGACCAGACAGAGCATGTTGATGTGTCACAGTCCTCTTCACGTGGAGTGAAGAGGACTGTAGATCAGCTAGATGAGTAGAGTTAGATTATGATGACTATTTGGACTATTTGGACGTGTTTTATGATAACTATTTGGACTTGTTCATTTTATTTATGATGACTATTTGAACTTGTTTTATGATGACTATTTGGACTTGTTTTATGATGACTATTTAGGCTTGTTTAGACTTGTTCATATTATTTTTACTTGTTGTTAGAGTAGGACTTGCATTATATACTAGTCCACTTGTTATCATATATTGTACTTGGACTTGTTTTTAGAGTAGGACTTTGTTTTGTGATTGTATGTATATATCATGACTTGATATGATGAGCATTATGATACATGTAAATTATTTCAGGACTTGTTATGTTATTTATCTTAGTCATGAGTTGTTATGTAATTTATCAATTTATCTTAATTAGGACTTGTTATGTAATTTATCAATTTATCATTAAAAAAATATCTATCTAACAATGAGATCTATTAATTCATGTGTAATTGATCTAAGTATAATATCTAGATACGTGTTACTTGAGTAATATGAACACTTTGATTAACTATAAAAAAAAATCATCTAGATCTAACAATGACATCTATTAATACATGTAAAATTGACAAGAACAATATGGATACATTACAAACTTAATAACTATTAAACAATGAGATCTATTAAGTGAACATAATCTAACCAATGAGCATAGTTTAATATTTGTAACAACAAAATTAGGTGAATACAAAGTTATGAATTTAACTTAAATATTTAAAACAAAATTCGATGTATAAAAGTGAGTTCATGTGATCTTAAATTATTAACCCAAAATTGTATGAATACAAGAGTGCATTGTACTACATAAATAACTTTCATGTCTATGTTCTTCCAAACATCCTGCATCATAAAAATAAACATGTTGAAATGTTAGAATTTATAAACGTTCATTTAAAGTTAATTTTAATTTTAATTTCAAATCTATATCTCTAAATTATAAATTATGACACTTCAAAGAAGACGTGTAGAAAACATATACAAATATGACAATTGAACAAAAACTTACATGTATAAATTTGATTCAACCTAATGTACCATCAAAATACTCTCTTTTCTGCAATGTAGATCTATGTTCTTCCTGACATCTTGCATCATAAAAATAAACATGTTGAAATGTTAGAATTTGTGTACTCGAGTTCATTTAAAGTTAATATGACAATTGAACAAAAACTTACATGTATAAATTTGATTCAACATAATGTACCATAAATATCCTCTCTTTTCTGCAATGCATCTAGATGTTCTTCCCAACATGGATTGCATCATAAAAATAAACATGTTGAAATGTTAGAATTTATGTACTCAAGTTTATTTAAAGTTTATTTTCATTTTAAAGTTAATAAGACAATTGAATAAAAACTTACATGTGTAAATTTGATTCAACCTAATGTACCATCAGCATCCTCTCTTTTCTGCAATGTGTCTATGATTGCCTCATGCTCTTCCATTGAAAGTGTCCATAAAATTTTATTAGCAGGTCTCCCTTTGTATCTTTCCAATTTGATATTTGTTGCCACTACCAAATGGGAATAGTGTATAATCTTCTTTTCTGATTGGTAGTCTTCAAAAGTTGGTAAACCATTCCTTCTTGCTAGGTATTTGCGTAGCCATGTGCCAACTACCACAATAGACCCAATTGGATACTAAAAATTATCATCATCTACTTGATGACATATCAACTTTTTCTTGGGTTCTACACATCGAGCTAACCAATACTCTGTCTGATCTTCATTATCCTCAGGTGCAACAACAACATACACATGTCCTGCAAAACCAAATTAAGTATATGTGCACTGTAAATAAAACTTGTTTAAATTAAAGGTTTATAATTCAAATATATATAATCATAAATTATATGGCATACACATGTAACTAATATATAATTTAAAGTTTTACAATAAATTGTATTAAATTACCAAGTTGTATGAGATCTGAAACACGATCATAATCTTATGATACAAAGGCATGATCCAGGTCTTCATTTATTATAACATCTTCATCTTGTCTCTCACTAGGTGTTAATGATTTTTGTTGCCATTCTTCAACCCATTATGTATTCTTGCATTCTTCCCATTCACCTTCAACACAAAATTAACAAAAACATCCAAGCTCCCTAGTCCATATATGTTGGAAATATTTAAGAATTAACCAAGTTACTGAGAGGGGAGGGGTGAATCAGTAACTTCAAAATTTTCTTTCAGATGTATTAACATATAGTTTACTTTATCCTTTTGCATATAGAAAGCATGAAACATAAAAGCATTCACAACAATGACACATAGATTTGGTTACCCAGAAACCTTCCAAAAGAAAGTAAAACTGGGGTGGGGATGAAACCCACAAAGCTTTAGTACTGCAGTATAAAGTTGGCCGGTTAAGGCTTACATTGATCACTTCTGATGATCTGCCCTGCTAGGAGCAATAAGGACTGCTAGGTCCACCTTGTTAGAGGATTTACAAATATACAATGAAGTATGCACTCGGTTAAGAGATTTTACAAAGACTGTTAAGTCTACTCGGTTAAAGGATTTCAAGCTGATTCACCTATTAGGATGAAATAGTAGATCTCTTGCTTTGCAACTGGATTACTGAATGAGATTCACTGATGTACTGATCACTTTCTGTGATGAATTTGTCTTTGCTGCTCCTTATACTGCTGTAGCCCTTTGTAATTCGCTTATCTCTACTTTTCTTTCTTTTTCATATTCATATTCATTCATACTCATTACTTATACATCTTGGTATTTTACAACATTGTTTATATACAAGTCTAAACAATTAATTACAATTACAAAGTCGGCTTGACAAATAAACATAAGTGCTACTAAGTCGGCCCAAGTATGGTTACACAGTTCCTGCAAACTAACTCAGTGACTTTCTGATACTCGGCGTCCACTGCATTACTCGACATCGTCATGCACTCAGTAGAAGTGAAGGCTCGGTTCATACTAACCACTCGGTAGGTTTCGAACTCGGTAAATACTGGTGACTCGGTAGACATAATGTTACTCTATTTACACTGTCCTGCTCAGTTTGCACTGTCCTGCTCAGTTTGCACTGTTCTGCTCGGTTTTCACTGTTCTGCTCGGTTTGCACTATTCTGCTCAGTTTGCACTGTTTTGCTCGATTTGCACTATTCTACTCAGTTTGCACTATTCTACTCAGTTTGCACTGTTCTGCTTGGTCTGCACTCAGAATGCAAATAAGTATTGTTACTAGTGGCAATCCTTCTTAATGCCAACAATCTCCCCCTTTGGCATTAGTGAAAAAAACACTTATTGCCCAAAACTTATATACATGAACCATGCTGAGATTTATTTTGATTTTTCAAAATTTGTCTTTGTCATAGGGCTTTATAAATTATCTCCCCCTTTCAATGTGCTAACTTTTTCTTCTATACATATCTCCCCCTTTTTGGCGATAATTCCAAAGGTGTATATACAAGTGTTTTACAGGGAGAATCCAAAATTTGATAGAAAAATAGAATGTACCTTCATTATTAGTGCCAGGGTTCTGTCCCAATTTTCTTGCAGAATCTTGCATGTTCAATGTGCTTATACATTGTATTCATGATGGGAAGGATCATGTTCTGAATGTCTAGCAGTGTGGACCAGATCCTTGTGTCTTCTTTCAGTAGTTCTAACTGCATATTTGATAGGAATGAGATTTTCATGTGATGAGCAGAGTTTGAACTTGGTTCAAGTTGCAGCTTCTGTATGCTAATCTTCAAATCCTCATCAATTTTATTCATTTTATCCTTGACATCCTTGGTGATCTCTGCAACATTGCATAGTCTGGCCAAAAGAGAGGTAACATTCGAATAGGAAGATTCAATGTTTGTCAAAACTGAAGACAATTTTGCTTGATTAATAGCTATGTGCTAAGCAATGTGCTCAAGCACTTTATTGTTGAATTTCTTCTCGGCTTTTTCAACTAACTTGTCTATCCTAGATGAATCCTCATTGTACTTATTTACCACTTCTACTAATTGTAAAAAAACATGTTGAGAGGAGTCTACTTCAATACCTAATGCTTCTGACAAAATGTCCTTAGCATCCTTAATGATTTTATATTCCTTGTCTCTCTCATCTTTAAGTTTCTTTTGCTTCACTTTCCTTTGGAGGATTTCACCTATATTTTGCATTTGATCTGCTGATAGATTTGCAAAATCTAATGTTGGAATCTCTATTTCCTCATCTAGGTCTATATCCTCTACTATATTCTTGCTCAAAAATCTTATACTCGATTGAGCCTTAGGCTTATCTATACTTAATGCCTTAGTAGTAGTGACAGTAGACATAGTAGGACTGGCTATAGAGAATGGTATACTGTCTACTAGAGAACTTAAAGTATTTACACTTGTAGAATCAAAAACTGGGATACTTACTGCTGGAAAACTTGATGAAATGGGAGACTGCAACTCGGTAGAAGAAATGGTAGTTACTTCTGTTGTTGCTATAGGTGATTGGACAAATGTTGAAGTTGTCACAACCATGCTTGAAGATGTCTCCGGGCTAGATGTAGTAACTTTTGTTGGAGAGGTAGGAAGTGATGCAATGACTTCTGCCACTATCTTCACATTATCATCTACCTCAGTGGCTTCTTCCTGTTCATCACTGTCATCTTCAATATCTTTTATTATAACTATTTCAGTACTCGGTTGGTGAAGATGGTATATGTTCTTCCATGTGGCATTTGCAGCCTTCACAACTGATTCAATATTGTTAATCAAAATTAAACAAGTATTGAACTTCAGTGTCATCTTATTTTCATTCTCCTTCAATGCCTTCTTTATTTCATCATTTTTCAAGCTCGGCATTAACTGTCTCAGGGTTTGATCAAATATGTCTTTTACAGTTTGTTTTGCATTGGTCCATCTCATTTTTATTGGATCTAATAAAGCTGTTGGAATCTGTGGGGCTATTTCATCAAGAGAGTATTTCCACTGTCCCATCTTTTCAATGACAGCATCTTCAATCTCCTTTTGTTCTGTTTCTGATCTTGTTTCATATTTTAAAGATTTTATATTACTTACTCCAGATCCTGATCCTTCTCTCAAAAGTTTGATCTTCTCTTGAAGGGTTAGAGGAGGCCTTTTGAATATTATATCTTTGTCCATTTTGTCTACCTTACCCCTTGCACTTCTCCTTGTAAATACAACAGTGGGAGGCTTAGGTGCCTTGGTGATGAATACCTTTCCTTTCTTCTTTGCAGGTTCTGGTTCCTCTGTTTTCTCATCCTTTTCCTCTTCTTCTTTAGTGTTTTCTCCTTTGTCCTCAGTTAGCATTTGCATTTTGGCTATCCTCCTTTTTCCTTTATTTACTACTTGTGGAAGCTTTATGCTTAATTCAATTCTCACTTTTGCTTCTTCATATGTTCCAAAATATGGAGCTTTGGGATTAACAGGCTGATTAAGGAGGGCTTCAATGATATTCTTTGTTTCATTAATGTTTACCTCATAAGGAAGAGGTTTCACATGTACAATCCTCAGTTTAGCTGCTTGAATGTATACTCTGTCATAGTCCACCATGAAACAAATATCATCCTTATAATCCTCAACCAACTTCTGTGGAATCTGAAATCTGTCGTTCATTTTCTCCTTGAAAGACTCAAAATAACTATCCATGATGCTCTCAAAATTTTCACCCATTTCTGAAATATATTCATTTATCTCATAAAGAATTGGCACATCTTTTCTCCACACTACTTTTCCTTTGGAAGGGAAGAATTTCTGAACATAGAAAAATAAACAGACCAGAAGAGATCCAAACTTACATGGATTGTTTTTGGAAGTTTGAATGCTTTCCATGTTCTTGTTAAACTATTTTAACAACAAATCTGCAAGGTCAAATGATAAATTATTCTTAACCACTTTGTATGCTAGGTCTATGGCTTCGCAGGAGACACTATTCTATCGACTTGAACTGTATATTTTATGGGCAATGATGTGTGTTCCAAACTTTAGTTCAGCATCAGTAATGCTGCTTACTTTCATGCCTCTACCGTCCCACTCGGCTAGGGTTTTCTTCTCCAGTTCCGGCCGACCTAGGGTTTTGGTAGTTTTAACTTTGTTTAACATGGGAAGACCGGTGATTTGGTGAATCATCTTCTTAGTGATCTCTATGGGTTGCTCAAGCCAAATCTTGCCTTCATGTACACGGCTGAGAATGTATCTAACCCATTTCTCCCAAAAGTTTCGAGGTAAATGTGCAATGTGAACTAATCCCTTGTCTTCCAGATGTTTGTGCTCGGGTTTTAGAATACCATTCACACACAGTTCCTCATGCACAATATCTAGCTCTAGGTTTCCCATCTCTTGAATTGCACAATTGAAATGATTGCAAATATCGTTAACAAGTAGTACCTTAGGAGGAATCTGAGATTGAGCTCTGTTCAGGTCTAGGGTTGCTGCAATTGCGGGCACGAGTTTGAAATCTGGTGCTCTCCATTCCCCTTGGATTATCATTTCTGATCCTTTCTTCGCTGAAGTCCTGGATGATGCCATGGTAGCTCACAGAGAATTCTTTTCACAAAAGTATTTGAATCACTGGATTGCTCTTGAAATTTTCTGCTCTCAAAATGCTAAAGTTCGCGGTGAAGAATGAGTTTGATTTCTTGCCTTTTGTTTACAACTCTGTCATTAATGCTCAGTAAAAATTAGGGTATGAATTCCGACAAACTGTCACCCACTATGAATTAATTTCTCAGTAAAGACTTCGCAATGACTTCGCTCGATAATCATATTAGATCACTCCTGACCTTGCTCGGTGAAAACTGATACCGACCTTCCTGTGATCTTATTGCATCTTGTATGCCGATTTAGATCTTTCTTTTAATTTAGTTCTGGAACTGTTTGAAATTTGTCTATGAGAATACAGTTCCAGTGCTTTCTTGGAAATTTAGGTTGAGTCGGTAGAGCCACCCATTCCATTACTTGGACTAGTTTTCTCGGTAGATTTAGGAATCCACTGTTGCCTCATCTGTTTCCTGACCGTAGTTTCTTCATTCTTCTTTCCATCTTCAACTTCACTAGCATTCATGCAATTTCTGGCTAAATGACCAAGTTTAGTGCATTTGAAGCATCTTACGGTAGTATCTCTTTTCCTTAGATGATGTTTTATGCAGTTCATGCCGATGTGTCCATATTCTCCACAGTACTGACATCTACACCAGGTGTTGTAATCCCATCCAAACATTGCTTTCATAATTTGTTCTACTGGATTGAATGTTTTGGATCTGCACTCGGATGCCTTGTGACCTTGTTTGTTGCATTTGTGACAATTACCTTTGAATCTTGGTTTTTCCCTGCATTCATTTGCTTTGTGACCATGCTGATTGCAGTTGTAGCATTTTCCATTGAATTCTGCTTTTTCATTGCTCCAACATTTATTTGAAGTATGCCCTATTTTTCCACAATGATTACAAGTAGGTTTCTAATTCCTTTGAGTACCTTGCTTAGAAGATTCACCTTCTTTGTATCCAAGTCCTGCTTTTCCTTTTTGCCTATGAAGATTTCGATCATACAATTGATTTAAGTCTTCTTGGCTCTTCAGCATTCTTTCATTGATTTGTTTTTTGGTGTTTAGGTCATCTACCAATCTTAGATTGATTTTCTTTTCAGATCTTAGTTCTTCTCTTATGCTTTCTATTTCTAATCTTAGAGTCAGAATTTCCTCATTTGTATGGGAGATCTGATCAATTAGGTTTTCTAGCTGAAGGGTTTTATTTTGGACTTCATTGTTCCTTCCATCTAGTTCATCTTTCAACTTGTTTCTTTGTTTTAAGATCTCACAAAATCTTGTTGAGTGTAGCTCTTGTTCTCTTTTTAATTTTCTCACTTCTTCTTGCAGAGACCCATTCTTTTCTAGGAGTTCTTTGACAGCATTGTTTGCTTCATCTGAGCTATCTGAGGGAAAAAGATCTTCAATCTTTTCTTCAATGTAATTCTGATCATTCATCTGATTTGCAAGTTCCTTCCTTCTTCTTAGGGATTGGGAAAGATGTTCTTTTGCTTCTTTAAGTTTAGCTATGGCCATTTCCAGATCTAGCTTTTCATTTTCAATCACCTTGTTCAGTTTGAATACCTCCATTATCCTGGATCTTTGCTCAAGCTAGTTAAGCTTTATCTTGAGAACCAATATAGCTCTAATACCAATTGCTAGAAATATTCAGGAATTAACCAAGTTACTGAGAGGGGAGGGGTGAATCAGTAACTTCAAAATTTTCTTTCAGATGTATTAACATATAGTTTACTTTATCCTTTTGCATATAGAAAGCATGAAACATAAAAGCATTCACAACAATGACACATAGATTTGATTACCCAGAAACCTTCCAAAAGAAAGTAAAACTGGGGTGGGGATGAAACCCACAAAGCTTTAGTACTACAGTATAAATTTGGCCAGTTAAGGCTTACATTGATCACTTCTGATGATCTGCCCTGCTAGGAGCAATAAGGACTGCTAGGTCCACCTTGTTAGAGGATTTACAAACATACAATGAAGTATGCACTCGGTTAAGAGATTTTACAAAGACTGTTAAGTCTACCTGGTTAAAGAATTTCAAGCTGATTCACCTGTTAGGATGAAACAGTAGATCTCTTGCTTTGTAACTGGATTGTTGAATGAGATTCGCTGATGTACTGATCACCTTCTGTGATGAATTTGTCTTTGCTGCTCCTTATACTGTTGTAGCCCTTTGTAATTCGCTTATCTCTACTTTTCTTTCTTTTTCATATTCATATTCATTCATACTCATTACTTATACATCTTGGTATTTTACAACATTGTTTATATACAAGTCTAAACAATTAATTACAATTACAAAGTCGGCTTGACAAATAAACATAAGTGCTACTAAGTCGGCCCAAGTATGGTTACATGGTTCCTGCAAACTAACTCGGTGACTTTCTGATACTCGGCATCCACTACATTACTCGGCATCGTTATGCACTCAGTAGAAGTGAAGGCTCGGTTCATACTAACCACTCCGTAGGTTTCAAACTCAGTAAATACTGGTGACTTGGTAGACATAATGTTACTCGGTTTACACTGTCCTGCTCGGTTTGCACTATCCTGCTCGGTTTGCACTGTTCTGCTCGGTTTTCACTGTTCTACTCGGTTTGCACTGTTCTGCTTAGTTTGCACTGTTCTGCTCAATTTGCACTATTCTACTTAGTTTGCACTGTTCTGCTCGGTTTGCACTGTTCTGCTTGGTTTGCACTCAGAATGCAAATAAGTGTTGTCACTAGTGGCAATCCTGCTTAATGCCAAACACATATAGTCCAAGTGTTAGAATTAGAACTCCTAAATGATTGTCATTTAGTTGATCCATTGATTGTATTACAATCATATCTTGAAAAGATATTCTTCTCTTCAACTAGCAAGAAAAAATGTCTGATTGTAGAGTTCTAACTTGATCCTGTAGACAAACTTATTTTACACCATTCAACAATTGCACATGCATCTTTAAATTTTGATTTTTCCTCAAATTTGAGTTTCTCTCTACAAAGGGCTCTCTTAACACATGCACGAGCACCATCATGTTCTCCCTTCCCATGTCTAGCCTCAAAAAAACTACATATATGTTGGATATTTATTTTCTTGTGCATCCTACTCAACTAGTAAAACATTCTAGTATTCTTGAATTGTCCTGTGCAATTATTTGACCATATTAGATGTCGTGTTGTATGAATTTCTCTCTCCCTTAAATTTTCATAAAAGGTATTAAAGCAATATTGGACAAACTCTGATGAGTGTAACTTATTATCACTCATATAGAAATGGTACTCTATCAATATTTTTCGATCCTCTTCTGTACTATCAGGTGCATGTCTATAGACAATATGAACAAAAATTGTTACTTGTACTGAATTATAATATTGTGGTTGGATTGCATCTTGTGGTGCAAGCATGTAGTTCTCTACAAAGTCAACAACTAATAGTATACTACCAATTGGAAATGTATTCTTGCATATGCGAAATTGTCCATCAAGCCATCTAGAATTGTGAGAGTGTTTCACATATTTAGTTATGATCTTACTCTTGAATTCATTCATAAAAGCATTAACAGTAAGTTTTTCAGTTATTAGGTCACACCATTTTCCAACTTTTCCATCCTTCAATGGATACTCAACAGTTTCAAATCTTTGTACATCAACTAATTGTTGTCCAAAATCAAATGAAATATTTTTATGCAAACATTCATCTAATAATGTAAGATTGCCACATAAATCACATACACCAGAAACACATGCATTCAAAAGATAAAATTGCTCATTAGGTGGGTTACAAAACAAATTTGATATAAACTCCTTTACAGTTTCAGGTGGTATATTTATACCACATTCTTGCAACATTTCATTAGTATGCATAGTAGAATGTATAGATCGAAAAATATCATAATGATAATGAAATTGAACATGAGTTTTGCAACAATAGGTGATTCTTTCTTTGTTAATCCTTACATACCATGGTTTACATTTTTCAAAAGATCTTTGACTAATACTAATAGTTAACACCTTATCATCCACAAATTTTTTATACAATTCTATTTGAGTCATATCTAAAAGGTGTTTTGGATGTGGATAACAAACTTTTGAACCGACTCTTAATTTAAGAACATCTCTGGCATTAGGGGATACTCTTGTATTATCATGCCAAAAAAATTTAATCAAAGTTTTGACTTCACCAGTAAGTTTTATGTCAGACCTCGGGAGTCTGCCACTAAAGGTCCATAAATGGTTTGCTAGATCACTTTCAAAGTTAACTCTTCTCTTTACAACTCTTGCTAAAGGTTTATGATTAATATTAAGATATCCACTTATGTTTGAAATCATTCTTTTATCAGTAGTAGTTTTGTTTACTAAAGCTGTTGTTATTGCTCGCCGTGTCGCATTACTATCTTTAGAATGACTTTTGTTTCCAATTGTGTCAAAGGCACTAGCAATAGTTGATAAAACTTGTTTTAGAGACTCCTCCTTCTTAGTTTTCACATAAATGCCTAACCTCTTCATCACTTTTTGCATTTTAGATATTTTAATTAATTGTAACATGAATTGACATTGAAACCCAAATTTTTTATTATAAAAAAATTGTCTAAACAATCTACTCTCATGTGTCCTAATCTATTTTGATGAAACCAAACCATGTAGATTGTCTAACACATCAAATTTTAATTGAAATTGTTCATTTATTTCATTATCATTCAAATGAGTTTCTTTCTCAATCGATGTTTCTATGTCTAAATTTACATTGTTGATTTCAATTTGAATTGGTGTTTGATTTTCAGTTTCAATTGGGGTTTGACTTTCAGTTCTTTTATCATTATGATTAACATTACTAATTTCTAAAATTTCACGTGCAATTAAACTTGTTAATCTATTTTCAAGAATAAAATTTAAATCATTTCTATTGTAGCCTACTTCTAGCAAATCATGAACATCTCTATTAGAATAAGTTGTAACAATTGGATGTGAAGACATACCTGTATCCAATACTGGATTAGAAGATGCACCTAATTTTGCTTCTTCAACCTCTATATCCTGGTGTCTTCATTGTCCTCCTCTTTTGAAACAATTGTTGAACTCAATGCTCCAACATTATTCGGGTTTCGAATTCTTTCTCTTCTTTCTCGTTGTCATTTTGCCTCCTTCTCTCTATTTTCTGCAATCTCCTTAGGTGTCAGATTTTTCTTTAACCTCTTTCTACGTTGATTTGATCCCATTTTTGAACCAAAATTTGAATTGAAACAATCTTTTATGAATGTTAGATTCAAAATGAGACAAATAAAAGGAATGTTGGTAGAAATATTCTCTTTGTCTAGTGCGAATCGATAAAAAATAAAATGAAAAGTAGCAATCATTAGATCAGGCCCACAGTCTAGTTTTTTTTATTGCAACAGCTCTTTAAGAAACGGGCACCCGTTTTTAGTTTCATAAAACGGGCACCCATTTTTTGATACTAAAAATGAGCACCCATTTTAGATTTACAAAATAGGCACCCGTTATTTGAATTTAAATAATGGGCACCCGATTTGTAAATCTATGGGCGGGAACCTTACCTCTTGGCTTGGGTTTTGGTTCGGGATAGGCTTGGTCCCACCAAGCCTGTGCTTGACCCTACAAAAAAATGGCTAAGGCATTACATAGTAAAATTTCTGCCTTGCCATAATTTTTAGGACAACTTCCCGAATGAATTTTTTAATAAAAGGAAAACCCATTTTAGCTTTTATTGTGCAGATTATAAAACTATAAATTTTATAGTGATATGATGAATTTTAATATTTATACAATATTTATTAAGCCAATGTGGTACCTAAACTTGAAATACCAAGGTTAACTAAAACTTTAATAACTTTTTTAATTTTTTATTTTTTGAAAAATGAGTTATATGTCATCAAACTACATATAATTCTTTTCAATTTATAAAAAAAATTTGAAAAAAAGTGAAGTTATCATCAAATTATGGTGTCTGTACACCAGATGTTTAAATAATATACTTTATAGTCAATTAAAAATTAATAAATAAAAAAATATTCAATAAAAAAATAAGATAAAATATTCTCATCAATCTCTAGTGTTATAGGTACCTTTTTCCAAAAGGATTCCCAAAAATACATTCATTTACTTCAAAAAATGGTGTCCATACATGTGTGAGGTGTGGTCCTAAAACAGGTATTTTGAAAAAGTGGTTTTTAAACATGCATACTAAAATTCAATTTATACCATGTGGGTATTGAAATAAATTACATATTTGAAAACTAGATTCCAAGCACTAAATTTTATATTACTAAAGTTTTTCAAGATTCAATCTTTAAGTGCTTCAAATTTGGACATCAATTGACAGAAATTTTGAAAAATAGAGAAAACACTTCCACTTTTTGGCCAAAAGTGGGACCCAACTTCTTGCAGCCACCCATGCAGGAGATGTCTTTGCAGTGATTGTTGAGCGTGGAAATGTAGGAGTTGATTATTATTTACTATGTTGTACTACAGAGAGGATGAAGTTACTTGAACTTGAAGAAAGCGATGGAATGTTGTTCCCATAGGTTTGTATATGGTTTACATCAATATATTGAACTCAATTTGTAAATTTTAAATTTTGAAATTTTAACAAATTTCAAATTGAGTTTGTTTAAATTTATATATTGTTAAAATTTGTGACCTGCAGGTTCAATTATTTTAGAGGGAACATATTTCAAGCAAATCAAAGTAATTCAACATGGTATTCACTTTGTTGATTACAAACCAGGAAATAAGGTGTTTCAATATAGTCACCTAGTAGTTGCAACATCCATTTGTCTTCATACAGTTAAATCTCAACGTGGATTTCATAAGTGGAGACTAGATAGTGAGGATCATGAGAGAATATTAAATGTTCTCCATGAAAGGTCTAAACCACTTGACTTGGTCTAAAAAGTATAATATGTATACTTATTTCTTGTGTTAGGACCTACTTGATATCTCTGGATTAAATTTCATTATACTTTGTTTATATATAAATAAGCATATGATGGACTATAATTTGTTGATATATGATGAACCTATTTGATGGTTCAATGGTTTTAATATATAGAATTTTATATGTATACTTTGATTATTCAATTATTTTTATAGATTTCATATTAGTTAAAGATGTTATGTATGCTTTGATGAAATTAGTTATATTGCTTATGACATGTGTTAGTTCTAGAATTAGTTAGAATAGTTACTATCCATTAGTTACATGTATTAACTAGTTATCTTTTATGATATTAATTCTAGATCCCCTTAAGACCTCCCCTTAAGACACTAAAAAATGATGAAATTAGTTATATTACTTACGACATGTGTTACTTATCATATCTAAACAAATCATATCATCTAATCAAATAAAACCATCTAACCAAATTATATATCATCAAATAAAATCATCTATTTAAATTATATATTATCAAATAAAATCATATCATCTAATCGAATAAAACCATCTAATCAAATCATATATCATCAAATAAAATTCTCTAATCAAATTGTATCATCTAATAAAATAAAACCATCTAATCAAATCATCTAATCTAATCAAATAACATCATATTATCTAATCATATCATCTAATCAAATATATGTTTCTAATCAAATACATGTATCTCTAATCAAATATATGTCTCTAATCAAATATAAGTACATCTAATCAAATATATATGTTTCTAATCAAATATATGTCTCGAATCATAAACTGAGTCTCAAATAAAATATATGTTCAACATGTCCTAAACTAGGGAGTCATCTAGGCGCATGTGAATAGAGCGACCCTCTCAGCGACTACCACAAGCATCCTCTGGCTATGAGACAACAACTGATCCCTGCGAATATAAATGCATGTATATATGATAATAATCTAAAATAATTAAAATATTATAAATGTGTGTTTAAACTTACATATTTTTAAAACTTACTTGACCACTACTAGGTGTCACATCTACTGAATCGTTCCTATGAAAAGCATCATCTGGCTATACAGAAACGACTGACCCCTACAAATTTAGTGTACAATAGTTGGTTATATACATGTGCATAGTAGATATATATTATCTAAAGTACTTGAAATATATAAATACATGTGTACATATGCATGCTTAAACATACATATATCTAAAACTTACCTGACCACTAGTAGGTGTCACATCATGTGGAAGATACTCTGAGCCCACACTAGAGGTAACATGCTCTGCTAACTGTGCCTAAAAAATATTATACATTGAACAAACATCAATACACATGTGACCTACAATTAATTGTTCACTAAAACTCCTAATAAAAAAGAAAAGAAAATTTTATATGTACGTGAGTCTCAAGAGTAGGAGGATCATCAGCACATTACACCATCATATCATCAACTAATACTGCATCACCCACACCACCTAAGGTCCTGAACCTCTCTAGTAATGAGGAGTGTAGGGGTGACACTAGCTGGGAGTGGAGTGATGTAGAACTTGAACCATCTGGATGCAATAACATATCCATAAATGACCTGCCATCAGTGCCAACGTCCACCTGACCCAACCCACGCAACTGCTCATCAAAAGTGTCTAGGCCCTTAGTGGTGATGCGTACATCTCTGATATGTATACCTGGCTCTATAGCTATAGAGTGATTTGTGGGTGCACGGTGCTCTGCACTATGTTGTACCTGACTAGTAGATGGTGCATCCTATGTCGGTAGAAATATAGGACCCCGTGTAAGTGCAATGAAATCCCTGATTAAATGTATGGGGATCCTATGCATATCAGAAATATGAGAATAGGCCTATAGGAGATCCTCCAAAAAGTAAAGGGCCATATCTAAAGTACTTTGATGACCCGACAGTGCTCATATCTCTCTAGGTACAGGAAGACCTATAGCTCTATATGTCTCCTCACTCACACCTGCAGTAGTACTAGATGAAGCCTCAAAAGATGATCTGGCTCTACTCGGTCTAGTCAAAATGTATCTACCCACTAAATCTAAAGTGATGGATGTGGCTGTAGAAGCAATCTGTCCTATACTATCCACAACTCCCCTCTGAGAAGAAATGATGAGTCTATCTACAGTAGAAGCCATCACCGGTGCCACTTCTAGAGTCCTCTCCCCAACTAGTTGTCTATGAGGCTACACAACTTGATCAACCCTATGATACTAATAGTGGTCTACAACCCTACCTCACCCCTGACCATAATATGATGAGAAATCTAAATAGTTGACCCTGAGTCCCAAACAAAACTCAACATACAACTGTTGTGCAAAATATAGTGGAATCTGGTCGTTATTTGGATAACAACCGTGTGCTGCAAGATGTCGAGGGTAAATCATACATGCAATCTAAGGTATCACACACCATGTGACCTAATATGCCCTCACCACTATCTTCCCCTCATAATGTGGGAAAACCTCTTGTTTGATGGTTTCTTTGGGGATGAGGCTCTGAATCATCTCCAAGGAAACATCACCCGAGACCTCCTCCCTCAACTCTTGAAAAATGGCCTCAACTACCTGAGGCATGAAGGAGGAGTGAGACCTCAATCTACCAGTCATAGTCTCTAAACTACTCAATATAGTAGCACACATATCTCTATATATACCATCCCCTACAGACCTACGGATAGACTCTCTAAGTTGAGCTATCTCCATATCAACCAAATGAAAAATAGTATACATATCAAGAGTCTGAGGTGCATCCTGAGTGGCCATCTAGATACATAACATGTGAAAGCTAAGTGTTAATAATTAAGTACTTTATTACATGTTATAACTACATGTAAAATGGAAACAAATATCTAAATATATAAAATTATAGGTCTTATTAGGTCACATAAGTGGTCTTAGAGTGTCTTAAGGGGTCGTGGGTAACATAAGAGGTCTTATTAGGTCTTAAGGGTCCTAAGATGTACTAATTAGGTCTTAAGGGGTCGTAGATAAAATAAGAGGTCTTATTAGGTCTTAAGGGGTCGTGGGTAGCATAAGTGGTCCTAGAGTGTCTTAAGGAGTCATGGGTAACATAAGATGTCATAAGCTATAGATAAAGGTCCTAGAGTGTCTTAAGGGGTCATGGGTAACATAAGTGGTCCTAGAGTGTCTTAAGTGGTTCTAATTAGGTCATAATTGGTTCTAATTGAGTCTAATTAGGTCCTAACATATAGATAAGAGTCATAGAGTGTCTTAAGGGGTCGTGGGTAATATAAGTGGTCCTAGACTATCTTAAGGGGTCGTGGGTAACATAAGTGGTCCTAGAGTGTCTTAAGGGGTCGTAGATAACATAAGTGGTCCTAAGGTATAGATAATAAATCAATGGGTCATAGGACATCCTAGTATGTATTAATGAAACCTAACATGTACATCAATGGGTCATAGGACTAACTTTAATATTTACTAAAAATACATGTATATAAGGGGTCGTGGGTAACATAAGTGGTCCTAGAGTGTCTTAAGGAGTCATGGGTAGCATAAGATTTCATAAGCTATAGGTAAAGGTCCTATATGTCTTAAGGGGTCATGGGTAACATAAGTTTTCCTAGAGTGTCTTAAGGGGTTGTGGGTAACATAAGTGGTTTTATTAGGTCTTAAGGGTCCTAAGATGTACTAATTAGGTCTTAAGGGGTTGTAGATAACATAAGAGGTCTTATTAGGTCTTAAAGGGTCGGGGGTAACATAAGTGGTCCTAGAGTGTCTTAAGGGGTCATGGGTAACATAAGTGGTCTTAGTAGGTCTTAAGGGTCCTAAGATGTACTAATTAGGTCTTAAGGGGTTGTAGATAACATAAGAGATCTTATTAGGTCTTAAGGGTCATGGGTAACATAATTGTTCCTAGAGTGTCTTAAGGGGTTGTGGGTAACATAAGTGGTCTTAATAGGTCCTAAGATGTACTAATTAGGTCTTAAAGGGTAGTAGATAACATAAGAGGTCTTATTAGGTCTTAAGGGGTCATGGGTAACATAAGTGGTCCTAGAGTGTCTTAAGGAGCTGTGGTCCTAGGACATCCTAAGATTATTTAATGGGTCTTGGAAGTCCTAAGGTTTCATATTTATTTTAAGATTTAATAAGGGATCAAGATAAGATGTCATAAGCTATAGATAACGGTCCTAGAGTGTCTTAAGGGGTTGTGGGTAACATAAGAGGTTGTAAGGTATAGATAAGAGTCATGGATTGTCTTAAGGGGTCATGGGTAACATAAAAGGTCCTAAGGGGTCCTAGGTTACATTAGTGGATCCTCATATGTATTAATTGAATCTAAGATACATAAATGTGCCATAGGACAATCTAAGATATGTTAATGGGTCTTCAAGATCTGAATAGTTCATATATGTCTTAAAATATCGTAAGGGATGTATAATGGTCCAATAATATTAATGGATCATAGATGTAATAAGTGGTCTAAGTGGTCCTAGGACATCCTAAGATTCTTTAATGGGTCTTGGGGGTCGTAAGGTTTCATATTTGTTTTAATATTTCATAAGGGATCTAGATAAGAGTCCTAGAATGTTAATGAGTCGTAGGTGCAATAAGTGGTCCTAGAGTGTCTTAAGAGGTCATGGGTAATGTAAGAGGTCCTAAGGTATAGATAAGGGTCCTAGAGTGTCTTAAGGGGTCGTATTTAACATAAGAGGTCTTAAGGGATCCAGATAAGAATCCTAGAATGTTAATGGGTCGTAGGTGCAATATAAGTGGTCCTAGACTCTCGTAAGGGATCATAGGTGACAATGAGTCCTAGATGTGTCTTAAGATAATGTAAGGGATGGATGAGGTTTAGGTAGATTGTCTTAAGGGGTCAGGGGTAACATAAGAGGTCCTAAGGGGTCCTACATTTCATTAGTGGATCCTTGTATGATATTAATTGAATCTAAGACACATAAATGTGTCCTAAGACAACCTAAGATATGTTAATGGGTCTTGATGATTTGAATAGGTCATATGTCTTAAAATGTTGTAAGGGATGTATAATGGTCCAATAATGTTAATGGGTCATAGATGTGATAAGTGGTCTAAGGGATCTTAGGTTACATTAATTGATACTATTATGTCTTAAGGGTTCTTGCGGGAAATGATAGGTTCACATATGTATTAACAGAAACTAAGATAGATGAATGTGTCTTAGAACATTTTAAGATATAATAATGGGTTGTATGGGTCCTAAGGGGTCCTATGTGTCAAGTAAGATGTCATAAGTGATACGCAATGGTCCTAGAATGTTTTAAGGGGTTGTAGGCCTCATAATAGGTCCTAAGAGATCACAAGTTACATTAATTCATCCTAGAATGTCTTAAGGAGCCTTGAGGGAAACAATGAGTCCTTGTATGTATTAATGGAACCTAACATGTACATCAATGGGTCATAGGATGTCCTAATATGTATTATAAGATCTTGAGATTCCTAAGGGATCCTAAGTGTCTTAATATGTCATAAGAGAGGAATAAGGGTCCTAGAAACTTACTGTACTACAATTTTTTAATGTTTTCTAACATACTACTAGATCATTTTTAAAAATGTAACTACAATTTTCTAAGATTTTTACAAACTAAAAATTATTTAAAACAAATAACTAACTTTAATATTTACTAAAAATGTGTGTACATGTGTGAGAGAGAGAGAGATTCCTAATATTTACAACTTTAAACTTAAATTTTAACATTTTCTAACATTTCTAACTTTAAACTTAAAATTTAACATTTTCTAGCTTTAATCTTAATGTTTTCTAACATTTTATAACATTTTATAACATTTCTACTATGGTTTCTAATGTTTTGTAAATATTTTCTAACATGTGCTAACAAACTACTACGATTTTCTAACATATTCTAACATTTATGCTACAATTTTTAATATTTCTATCATTTTCTAATATTTAATTATGATTTTCTAACATTCTACTATTAATTTCTAACATATTAGATAATATTTAACTACAAATTTCTAACATTTCTACAAATAAAAAATTATTTAAAACAAATAACTAGCTAAAATAAATACAAAACATATTATTTACAATAAAAAATTAGAAAAATGTGTGTACCTGATACTGCTAGGAAACTGAAGACGTCGACAAAGCTCGAGAGGCACTGGCATGCTGGCATGCTGAGGTACTTCACTCCAAGGCTGGAGGTCCACAAATAGTGTCAGTGAAAATGATATGGAAAGACATAAAATGCCAAAAAATTATAAAAAATCAGTCAAAAGGGGCTTCATGCGAAGCCCCTCTTCGCACGAAGACCCCCTCATAGGGGTCTTCGTGTGATGAGGGGCTTCACACAAAGCCCCTTGTTTGGGGTACTTCGTACAAAGTGGGTCCACCACTTCACATGAAGTATCTACTCCGTACTAGGGCACACAAATTTTATTTTTCAACAACTTCATGATTTTATTTGTCCCTAAAAGTGGGACACAGCTTTGTGGGATCACCTGTAGACCTTAAAATGAAATGGCATTAGAGATATATCTAGGTGCATTCTATGAGAAGATGAGTTTTACATTGATAATGGAGAACTCAAAAATCTTGCATGACGCATTTGAGATAACCATGAACATTGAAAAGGTGGCCAGGTTTGGAATGATCAAAAAATTTAAGCCTAAGGCTGTAAGACCTTATTAGAAGACTTATGTAAGTGAGGAACATAGTTTAAATGTTGAAAAAGATTCTTTAAGTTATTTCCAACCTCTTGATCCAGTTGAACTTTATGATTATGTATCTTCCCATAACATTGGTTATGTTCCTCATAATGTGAAGCTTGATCCAAGAAGTTGCATAATGTCCTCTAATGAGGAAAGCATATTTCAACCTATGTCTATCCCAAATGTACCTATCCAAAACAATACATATGAAGAGTCCCTTTAGGTGTGTATACCTAAATTCAACATCACAAATGTTAGTATACTTTGTGTCCCATTACAAGCATCATTTCATACTCTAGATCGGATGGCTTCTTAGTTTCCTTGTCAACAAATTGTACTTGACCCGATATGTATGGTTGAGGAGGTTGAAGCTCAAAATGAACAAAGTAGTCATGCCTATGTTGTTGAAATTAATGAGGATCATAAAAATGGGGATCATTTTATGAAGTCTATAATGATGGTGAATGTTCTAATTTGATTATAATGCTA
>BSBK01008689.1:57500-107689 GCA_027943335.1 Chamaecyparis obtusa
GACCTAATCAGGTTTGACCTTGACCCTGACCTAGTCAATTTCAACCTCGAATCTGACCCTGGTCCTGGATTGGCTCAGAACCTAGTCAGGAGGTCTCGGGGATGCCCAGAAACCTAAAACTGATGCCATAATAGGATAGAATGTCAGGGAAAGACATAAAGTCCTATGATGAACATGATGAATTCTAGGAGGACCTATTTCTAACTCCTACCTAGAAAATAGAGCCATAAAAGAGGAAAATTAAGGAGAATCCTTGGGATCCTAACCCTAATTTTACCTAGAATGAAGGAATCAAGTGCTAGGAAGAAGTAGAAAGTGGGGAGAAAAGCCAAATACATGCAAAGACCTGATCAAGGTGCTTAACATGACCCCAAACCACTTACTCGGAGGGCTAAATGCTCTTATCATGGAAGTACTTCCATTTTAAGATGATACATTAAGCCCCTACTTTAGCAAAAGTATGGACTTGATGCAAACTCTTGGTAAAGGAGATCAGAATAAAAAGATAATCTTATCATAATCCAAGGGACAAAGAGAAACCTTAAGCCCCCAGGGACTCAAGTCTTCGTTGACTCCTAGATCACAATAAGAGAAACATCTCTAGAGAGAAAAAAGGTGTGATTATCTTGCCCAATGAGAACTTATGTCTCATTGTGAACCACACATGAAAATGGTGCAACTGGAAAGATGGAATTGAACCGCCTAGTGAATGTGGCTATTCACTAGTCAACCCATCTAGAATTTATCCTTAGGAATGTTCTATTCCATAAGAATAAAACCAAAAATAAAAACAAAAGAGATCCAATCTTAGGAACACCTCTGACCTTAAGGGATCACAATATATGTGTATTTGAAACTTGGAGGAATCAAGAGATCCTAAAATATAAATATGTGCTTTAAGGATTAGTCACTAATCCAAAAAGGGAAAAGAAGTATCTTGAAAAATATATGCATATTGAAAAGTGTGTGTGCATGCAACAAGTGAGCAGAGCATATGCCCCCACATTAAAGTCATTGCTGACACTTTAACAGGAGCAATGGCTTTAATGGAAACATAAACAACTCCACTGATTATGTTTCCACATCGAGATGCCCCCAAATGAGGACAAATCAAGGGAAATATCACAGAAACATAGAGAAAACACATAAGGGATCTACCTACTGTGGGGGTCAGTATGATCATAAGATAATATATATATATATATATATATATATATATATATATATATATATATATATATATATATATATATATATATATATATATATATATATATATATGATATTATTGCAAATGAATTGACATCATTCCCCAAAGGAAGTAGAACTACAATCACAAAGGAGGAAAGATCATATAAGATTTACAAAGGAGAATCTTTTCAGACCATGACATGGAGACCAAAAAGAATTAGTGCTACCATATCTCGAATCCAAGTAGATTACACAAGGAAACATTTACAAACAATAGCACAATTACAACACAACATTGAACAATGCATAGAAGAATAGAGATACATACAGAAGAATTTGAACAATAGTTTTGACTTCTTTATCACCTTGCACCAACTGAGTAACAAGGATCATATAAAAGAATCTAACACCATTTATGATGCAGGAGCATCCTGGGTGTAAGAGCAATCTTGCATCACCCAAAAATATTTCTATTTTTTTTTTTATATTCAATAAGGGCTATTTTGTGCAGAGCTGCTATTTATGAAAAGTTACTATTTTTTTAGTAATTTTCGTATGTGCTCAGAATGATCTGATTTCTTTCTTGGAGGTTCATTTTGGTCATATAAGCCTGCTAGTAAAGTTTCATTGCCAGATCAAGTGTATATTGGAAGATATTGAAGATTTTCAGTATTGGCAGCAGGGTACAGAAACTTTGAACTTAGTTTTGAATGCTTTAGAGGCCCCGGATGAGGTCAAAAATTTGGGTGACAGGCGCTTGCACTAGTCAAGCCTGTAGAGCGCTTCGTGGCATTTCTGAAATGGGGTTATAATAGCCGATCGGGTCAACTGGTGATGACTTATGGTCTTCGGAAGTTGGGCCACCCGAAATGGCAGAAAATAATTTTCTTCAAAATTTCTGTTCGGGTTTCAAAGGTTATCTTGAGCTGACTATGATGTAATAAAATGTAAAATAAAATAATTCTAAGTTTGGTCGGCCTTATTGGCTAAAATTCTGGAACCTTCTAGGCGGTGGAAAATTGCCTATATAAGGAAAGTTGTATTATTGTCTTAGGTAGTTCAGAACAGTTCTGGGTAGTAGATCTGGGTAATAGTTAGAGGCTTTGTCCTACAGAATATTATAAGGGAATGCCCATGTGGCTTTGCATATTGTAATTTTGAAAGTTTGTAATTCCACATTTGTGGAGATAATAAGAAGCCAATTTTATGTTCTTGCATATTATTATTGTCTCTCTATTTCTGTTATGTGTTTGTGGTATTAAGGGGAGCACCCTTCATCAGGTGGTATCAGAGCAGGAGTTCTTGAGTGTGTAAATAGATCGCCGACCGTGAGGCAGTTTGCACTAGGACCGTGGCTAGGGTTTCAGCACGCATCGCGAAAATGCCTCCACGAAGGGAACGTGGCGGAAGAGCTGGTGTTGTAACACTTGAGGTTAGAGAGCTGCAGAGACAAGTGCGAGCATTGCAAGAAGATATTCACAAAGGAATAAATCTTAATGTCAGAGATGAAAGCGAGGATGAAGCCGAAGAAGAATATCAAGAAGGAGAAGTCAAAATTGTGAACCAGGAGGAAGAAAGACTTTTTCGGGCCATTTCTAAGATTGGGAAAAGACCTAAGATTGAGGTTTCTACATTTTTTGGAAATCTTAACCCAGAAGAATTGATCAACTGGATCAACGAATGTGAGGAATATTTTGAGTACGAAGATTTTGAGGATCCTGATAGGGTCAAATTTGCGAAAGCCCGATTGAAAGGTCATGCGAAGATCTGGTGGCAAGAAATTCAATTAGAGCGAAATAGAAGGGGAAAGGAGAAAATCACGAGATGGGATCGGATGGTGGATAAATTGAAGCGGCAGTTCATTCTTGTTGATTATGAGCTTGACCTATTGAAGAAAATGCAGAGTTTGAAGCAAGCAGGAAGATCTATTCAGGAGTATACAGAGGAGTTCTATCGACTTCTCATCAGAATAGGCTACGCAGAAGCTGATAAGGAGAAAGTTGCCCGATACCTTAATGGGTTAAGGCCAAGCATTCAGGAGGAGCTGAATCTAGTTCGAATGAATAGTATTGAAGAGGCATACCAGTTTGCCCTAAAAGTAGAGGAAAAGCTGAACAAGAAGTTTGAGAGCAGACAAAACGGAAGAGGTCGTGGTGGACGATCTGGTGGATGGTCATATGGTGCCCGAAATGAAGATCCAAAAAAGAAGGATGAGGCCAGTAGTAGTCAGAATCAGTGAGGAAACAATTCCAATCGCTTCCAGGATCAGAATAATAGAGATCAGAGAGGAAGAGGAAGAGGAAAAGGATCTGGAAGAGGTGGCTTCCGTGGAACATGTTTTCACTATGGAGAAGAAGGTCATAGGGCATTTGAATGTCCTCAGCGCCAAGGAAGAACAGATAGGAGAAATGAAGGCCAGGCCAGAGTTGCACATGTAGATGAAGATGCCAGATCATCAAATTCTGAAGATGCTGAAAGAGGAGAAACATTGATTAACAGAAGAGTCCTGTTGAGTGGTGAGAATGAACTTGAGCAAAGGAGGAGCCTGTTTCGCACCAAGTGCAAGTGTGAAGGTAAATGTTGTGATATGATTATTGATAGTGGAAGCACTGACAATTTGGTGTCAGAAGAGATGGTGACAAAGTTGAAGCTCAAGAGACAGAAACACCCACATCCATATCGGATTGCCTGGGTACAGGATGACCACAAGGTCATGGTCAATGAACAATGCTTGGTGAAGTTCAAGATTGGCGAATACCAAGATGAGGTATTATGTGATATCATATCTATGGATGCATGTCATATGTTGTTGGGTAGACCATGGCAGTTTGACAGATGTGTTGTACATGATGGTCGTGCGAATACCTATTCCCTGACAAAGGATGGAGTGCAACATAAGCTAAAACCATTGAAGGAGACTGAAGAAAAGGTATGTGGTAATGCAAGGATAACTTTTGTTGATGGAAGAAATTTCCTAGATGGTATGAGGCATGAGCATGTATGTTTTGCTTTAATTCCAAAAGCCGGTAAAGAGGAAGTAGAAGATGTTCCTGTAGAAGTTGAAGATTTGTTGAATGAGTTTCAAGATATTGTATCCGATAACATGCCTGATGGATTACCACCAGTCAGGAAGATCAGTCATCAGATGGACTTGATCCCAGGAGTGAGTTTGCCGAATAAGGCAGCACACAGAATGACACCTGCAGAAAGTGAGGAGTTGAACAGACAAGTACATGAACTGTTACAGAAAAGATTGATCTGTGAGAGTCTGAGTCCCTGTGCTGTACCAGCAGTATTAGCACCAAAGAAGAATGGAGAATGGAGGATGTGTATAGATTCTAGGGAAATAAACAAGATCACAATCAAGTACAAGTTTCCATTGCCACGAATGGATGATATTATGGACTGTTTGAGTGGAGCTGTGTATTTCTCAAAGATAGATCTGAAAAGTGGATATCATCAGATTCAGATCAAAGAAAGAGATGAATGGAAGACTGCCTTCAAGACAAAGGAAGGACTATATGAGTGGTTAGTCATGCCTTTTGGGCTAACCAATGCACCGAGCACTTTCATGCGGCTCATGAACGAGGTTCTGAAAGAATTTCTGGGTAAGTTTGTCATTGTTTACCTAGATGATATTTTGATCTTTAGTAAGACATTGGAGGAGCATATGATGCATATTCGTATGGTATTTGAGAAGTTGAGAGAAGAGAAATTGTTGATTAATTTGAAGAAGTGCATTTTTGTGAAGAAAGAGTTAGTGTATTTGGGATTTGTAGTTTCAGCAGAAGGTCTAAAAATGGACCCAGAGAAGGTACAGGCTATTCTTGAATGGCCTACTCCAAGGAATGCTACTGAGGTAAGATCTTTTCATGGTCTAGCTAGCTTTTACAGAAAGTTTATCAGAAACTTTAGCAGTATTTGTGGACCTTTGACTGAAACAATGAGAGGGGATAGAAAAGAATTTAAGTGGACTAATGGGGCAGAAAAGAGTTTTCAATTGTTGAAACAAAAAGTTACAGAACAACCTATTTTAGCACTTCTAGATTTTAATAAGGTGTTTCAAGTAGATTGTGATGCTAGTGGTACTGCAATAGGAGCTGTTATGAGCCAAGAAGGTAAACCTGTTGCTTATTTCAGTGAGAAGTTAAATGACGCCAAGAGGAAATATTCTATTTATGATCAGGAATTTTATGCTATAGTTCAGGCATTAAAGAAGTGGAGACATTATCTGCTTCCTAAGGAGTTTGTTTTGTATACTGATCATCAAGCTTTGCAATATTTGAATAGTCAAGGAAAATTGAATCAAAGGTATTTGAAATGGGTTGAGTTTTTGCAGAGTTATACATTTTTTTTGAAACACAGAAGTGGAAAGTCTAATAGGGTTGCAGATGCTCTTAGCAGAAGGCAACTATTGCTGACAGAAATGTAGATTGAAGTGGTTGGGTTCAAGGAACTCAAGAATTTATATCCAGAGGATCCTGATTTTGGTGAAGCTTGGAAAGCTTGTGCAGAACCTGTTACTCTAGACAGGACAAAATGGTTGGATTTCATCATCCAGGATGATATGCTATTCAGAGGGAATCAGTTGTGCATTCCATGAAGTTCTATGAGGGAGAATCTCATCAAGGAGAAGTATAGTGGAGGATTGGCTGGACATTTTGGTCGTGATAAAACCCTTGCTTTGGTTGGTGAGAATTATTATTGGCCACAATTGCAGCAAGATGTGAAGAAGTTTGTATAGAGTTGTAGAGTATGTCAGATGGTGAAAGGAGTGAAGCAGAATACAGGGTTGTATCAGCCATTACCCGTACCAGAGAAGCCTTGGGAGGATATCAACATGGACTTTGTTCTTGGTTTACCGAGGACTCAGCGGGGACATGATTCAATTTTTGTGGTGGTTGATAGATTTTCAAAGATGGCACATTTCATTCCCTGCAAGAAGACTAATGATGCTTTTCATGTAGTAGAATTGTTTTTCAGAGAAGTAGTGAGACTTCATGGTTTGCCAAAGACCATAGTTTCAGATCGGGACACTAAGTTTGTTAGATATTTCTGGCGTACATTGTGGAAGAAGTTGAAGACAGATTTGAAGTTCAGTTCATCACATCATCCACAGACTGATGGACAGACAGAGGTGGTGAATAGAAGTTTGGAAAATTTGCTGAGATGTTTGGTTGGAGATAAGCCAACAGGATGGGATTTGATTTTACCATAGGCAGAATTTGCATACAATAATTCTATCAACAGGAGCACTGGTAAATCACCATTTCAGATTGTATATGGAAGTAGTCCAAGAAATGCATCTGAATTAAGGAAGATAGATAAAGGAGAAATAAGTAGTGCTGAAGCTGAAGATTTTGCAGAACACTTGAAGAACATCCATGAAGAGGTGAGGAAGCATATTACCAAGATGAACGCACAGTATAAGGCTAAGGCAGATGAGAAAATGAGGTATAAGGAATTTCAAGTTGGTGATGAAGTCATGGTTCATTTGCGGAAGGAGCAGTTTCTAGTTGGTACATATAACAAGCTGAAAATGAAGAAGTTTGGACCATGTAGGATACTAAAGAAACATGATTTAGGAAACACATATGAGGTAGAATTTCCTACTGAGCTAAATATTTCACCAATTTTTAACATTTCAGATCTGACAGAGTATCATGAAGGAGGTGTTGAAGATGAGATCACAGCAGCACAATGGAGTATTCCAGCAACTAGTTCAGACACTAAAGAGATCGAAGATATACTAGACAGTCATGTTGGTAGAAGCACAAGGAACATGACATATGAAGAATATCTAGTCAAGTGGAAAGGATGACCTGTTGAAGATTCATCGTGGTTGACAAAGGAGGAGGTTAGCCGTCTTGGTTTTCCTCTGCACACCTGAGTCGTGACAGGGTCACTTCTCAAATTACCCTGGGTGTCTGATGCAGGAGCATCCTGGGTGTAAGAGCAATCTTGCATCACCCAAAAATATTTCTATTTTTTTTTTATATTCAATAAGGGCTATTTTGTGTAGAGCTGCTATTTATGAAAAGTTACTATTTTTTTGGTAATTTTCGTATGTGCTCAGAATGATCTGATTTCTTTCTTGGAGGTTCATTTTGGTCATATAAGCCTGCCAGTAAAGTTTCATTGCTAGATCAAGTGTATATTGGAAGATATTGAAGATTTTCAGTATTGGCAGCAGGGTACAGAAACTTTGAACTCAGTTTTGAAGGCTTTAGAGGCCTCGAATGAGGTTGAAAATTTGGGTGACGGGTGCTTGCGCAGGTCAAGCCTGTAGAGCACTTCGTGGCGTTTCTGAAATGGGGTTATAATAGCCCATCGGGTCAACTGGTGATGACTTATGGTCTTCGGAAGTTGGGCCACCCGAAATGGTGAAAAATAATTTTCTTCAAAATTTTTGTTTGGGTTTCAAAGGTTATCTTGAGCTGACTATGATGTAATAAAATGTAAAATAAAATAATTCTAAGTTTGGTCGGCCTTATTGGCTAAAATTCTGGAACCTTCCAGGCGGTGGAAAATTGCCTATATAAGGAAGGCTATATTATTGTCTTAGGTAGTTCAGAACAGTTCTGGGTATTAGATCTGGGTAATAGTTCAAGGCTTTGTCCTACAGAATATTGTAAGGGAATGCCCATGTGGCTTTGCATATTGTAATTCTGAAAGTTTGTAATTCCACATTTGTGGAGATAATAAGAAGCCAATTTTCTATTCTTGCATATTGTTGTTGTTTCTCTATTTCTGTTATGTGTTTGTGGTATTAAGGGGAGCACCCTTCATCAATTTAGCAAACACATTATAGGAGAAGCACAATATAGCAGGAAAACACACAACAAAGCTACCACGAAGGACAAGCTAATCAAGCATGTCGCCTACTTTCCCCATCTCATTGTATATCATTTAGGGAAGATGGGTAACTCGCAAGAGGGACTATATCCAACATAGTAGGAATGATAGCCAGTTCCAGACAAGGATCCTCTTGAGAATCACTATGTTTGACACTAGGTGTAAGAGTTAATTGTGATGAAAGCATATTAGGTAAATCAATGTCAATGTCAATAGTTCATATTCATCATTAACATCATCAGTATCATCAAGAGTATCTTCCTCATCCAAATTAATCAAAATAGGATCTAAGATATGAATAGAATCATCATAATCATGCATGTGAACATCATTATTAGTAAAAACATATTTTAACACATTATGCATAGGTTTATCCGAAGAAGGTAGAGATCTTTTAGCTTTAGCATGAGCACGATGCTTTTTACGATGTTCATTAGTAGATTTGTTACATTTTGATTTATTTGAAATATGTTGAGAACTAGGAGGAACAATCATAGGATCCTTCACAAGTTCTTTAGGAAGATCAATAGGATTATTAGCCATTGGAGAAATAATCATAGGATCTTTGATAGGTTCGGTAGAAGGAACTTGATTAACATAACTAGAGGTCATAGTTAAAGGAGGTATCGAAGGTGTAGGTAAAAGACCACGATTAAGATCCTAAGGAGGTGAACTTAATTCAATAATTTTACGATGTTTATAATCTTGATATGATTGAAAAAGATTATCAGGTTGAGGAGGACATGAATTAGGTAATGAAGGCCCAAAAAAAACCAGAGCAGTGCTATCTCTAGGCCTGGAAGTTTGATATAAACTATGATTAATCATCTTCACTTCTTCATCATGAATGAACTTAAGACACTTATGGATAGGTGAAGCAATAGCATGCATGGCAGTCAACCAAAGAAAACCTAGCTTAACTTGAAATTGATCAGAAGTAGGAACAACAACAAAGGTAGTGTTGACAATCTTTCTGCAAAGCTCAACCGGCATAGTAATAGAACCAAATGATAGATAAAGAAAACCATTGCAAGTTTGAATCCACACATCTAATGTATCATAGAAGTCATGTTGTAAAATTTTCATAAAAAAAATTTCTTCAGTGATAACATTGACTAAGGAGGTAGGATCAATAAGACAACCATGAGTAGGTATCTGAGCAATCCTAGCAGTAATGTAAAGGGGACCATCAAGAACTTTAATAATCTCAGAGTCACCAAAGGTAATGTAAAGTTCCCAAGGTCATTTATTCTTAGATTTTTGTCAAGGATTTGGTTGAGTTTTCATTTTAGGTTTAGGTTTTGATCAAGGTTGAGATTGAACTTGAGGTTGAATCTGAGGTTGAGTTTGAGGTTGAGGGTGAGGTGGAGATATAGATGGATCAACATGCTCCACTTGATTAACAACATGATTGAGATCATCCATCTTAGAATCATACATAATTTCCATAGTAAATGGTTCAGCAATAGTATTAGTATCATGTATAGGCAAAGGGTTCGTATTGATTTGAAGGTTCTGATTAAGAGGAGAGACAGATTGATTCCCACTACTATCCAGATTATCAATAGATAAAGCCTTAGAATTAATTAGATCTTGAACCTTATGTTTTAATGAATAACATCTCTCAGTATCATGACCATTATAATGATGATATTGACAAAAGGCATTCTGATCGAAAGATTTAGATGCAACCATAATAGGTAAAAGAGGTCGAATAGGAGGTAAAGTAATCATATTAGCAGCTAACAACCTATTCATAATAGCATGTAAAGTTTCAGAAAGAGGAGTAAATGTATGATTTAATCAAAAAGTAGTGGATGCAAAAGTGGCATTATGAGATGCAATAGCAACTTGATCAACAACTGCATTCTCTTGTTTGTTTATATTGACATAGTTGTTGAATTTTTTAAATTTGTTTGGATTAGGAGCAGCATCACTCTTATCAACTGGAATAGGAGCCATTAGAGTGTTCCTCTCAAATTGACTCACTTGTAATTGATAATGATGAAGCACTACATAAAGTTGTTGAAAAGAGGAAAATTCAGTAAGAGAAATCTTATCTCTAATATCCTTTTGCAAATTGGAAATAAACATACGTTGAATATCAATATCAAGAACACGATAAGAAATCTGAGCATGCAAATGCTTAAATCTACCTATAAATTCAATTAATTTTTCTTTAGCACTTTGTTTACAATGCATTAAATCAATCAAAGACACTTGCGGACCAATATTATTTTAAAATTGTTGAATAAAGGCATTAGAAAGTTGTGGAAAGAAATCAATTGAATAAGGATGCAAAGAACAATACCATTGTAAAGCTTTGTCATGGAAATTTATAGCAAATAGTTTGGCTAAAATCCTATGGTCATGAGCATAATCACTACAAAGGATTTGGAATGTTTTAACATGATGAACAGGATCTCCTTTTCCATTATAATTCTCAAGATGAGGCATCTCACCTTGTTGAGGAATAAGAGTACAAATAATATCCTGGGACAAGGGACTTCCCATGTCACATGTAGGAATACTAAACTTGTTTTGAGTTAAGGAAGCAAGTTTTTGTTGTAAGGATGATACAATTTGAGCCAAACTGATGATTGTTGAATCATTAGAGAAAATAGGAGTAGCAACATTAGACACACTAGTTAAAGTGTATGAAGTTGTAGGAATAGAAGACACAATTGGAGGAACACTAGGAACTATAGTTGGAAGCGGATTGGAATAAGTGAAAGGAAAATTATGATATGAAGGTTGTGATGTAGGAAGGGACATAGGAGGAACACTCATAGGAATAGAGGAAATCATCACAGTCACCAAAGGAGGAGTATAGATAGGAATACTAGGTAAAGGATTAGAATGAGGTTCAACACTAGTGATAGGAGGAATCAACCCTAAATCTTGAGCTTCCTGAGCTAAAGGTTTAACCTTTGAATGCACAAGATGAGTAATACAATGCAAGAGATTAACACCCTGATCACTATCATGGAGAACCTTCTTAAGAGCCTCTATAGCTTGAATGGAATCTTGATTATGGTTTTCTTGCAGAAACCAATTACCCATTTTATCAACTTCAGTGGAAAGCTTTTGGGTTTGTTCAAGAGGAACTCTTAGAGCATCATCCTCATCATGAGATGAGTGAGAAGAGTTTTGCTCCATAGGAGGATTGGAATCATGAAGAATCAAATTATCATCTAGGATCCTAAGGAAAGGAGAGGAAGATTCAAGATAAAAGGCACCCATGAGTCTATGACTTCTTTGAACTAGAATGTTATAAGTAGGACTAGTGGTAGTAAAGCTCATAAACCAATGTAATGCAACTGAACTAAACTAAAGACACATAAAGCATGAAATCTAATTAGCATGCAAGATCTAACACAAGGGAAAAATCTAATACTAACAAGATAAAAAGGATAGCACAATAAGGCATCCAATTCCAAAACTAGAGAGGAATCTAACACCAAAAAGAGAAAGAGAGTAAGCTAGTCGGGTTCACCAAAATGAATAGGGGTAAAATGGATTCACCACTATTCAGATGTAAATGGGAAAATATGAGATATATTCTCAAAACCCAAATTCCCCAAAGAGGAGATCCAATTTGATCAACCACAAGGTTAATACACAATTGAATTAATTTTGTGAAGAATATGGAAGAGAGAGAGTAAATCCAATATTTCCCTATGGAGGAGAATTATTATGTTATACTTGGAATTGAAATAAAAATACTAACCTCAAATTAGGGAAGATCTAAAAAATATTGAATTCTGATATCTATGTGTACTTTCAAGAAAATCTGAAACCTATCTTGAACTGAAAATGTCGAGATAGAGAAAACCTAGAAATCTTTCTTCAAGATGACTCAACTTGGGTTTGACCCTCATAAAAGGTCAAATACCACATTCTTTATTTGAAGTCTGATTCGAATTATGTTTACAGATCCCAAAAGTTTTCTGAAAAGGGTATCCAAATTCACTCCCAGATCCAAAATTCCACATCTGTACCTGCAATAAAATGGGGGTTTTTGTTGTATGGGGGGTTTGCCTTGGTCAAACCCCAGTTTAGGAATTAACCTTGAAATTGAATTGAAATATATTGTGCATAAACAAAGTAAATGAAACAAATCACCTTGCTTATGTTGAAGTCCTTGTAGAGGATTTGAATCCTCAAATCCACAAGTAGGAATGCTTCAATGGATTTAGGATGAATGTAGGATGTCTCCAATCAATAGCATTTGATCTTCAACACCAATCTTGATTTGATCTTTGCATATGAGAAGGCTTGAATGAATGGAGAAGGATGGATCATTAAAGGGGGCTCCAAAGAGATTGAATCCTTTAATAGCTAACAATGGATCTCCTTGATGGATGAATGTTTGAACACTTGAATGCTTGAAGACTTGCTTGAATTCTTGAATTCACTTGCTTGCACTTGAGAGCTTGCTCATGAAATTGCTTGAATGTGGATGTGAAAATGAGAGAGGAAGGCCTCCTTTTATAGTGAACTAGGGCACAATCCTCTAGAGGGGCCACCTTGGAGAATTAAATCCCAATAAGGTCCTAACCTTTAGAAAATACACCTAGATTAAATGCAATTAAAGGATTTACCATCCTGAAACCCGAAATGATTAACCTAGAGGCAGAAAACTAAATATCCCGAAGGCCCGAAGCCCGAAAATTTTGGAAATTGCAATTTTGGAGAAAGGGGGAAAAATTGAGGTTGGACCTGACCTAGTCAGGTTTGAGCTTGACCCTGACCTAGTCAGGTTCAACCTCAAATTTGACCCTGGTCTTGGATTGGCTCAGAACCCAGTCAGGAGGTCACAGGAATGCCTAGAAACCTAAAATTGATGCCAGAATAGGATAGAATGTCAGGGACAGACATAAAGTCCTATGATGAACATGATGAATTCTAGGAGGACCTATTTCTGAATCCTACAGTGAAAATAGAGCCATAGAAGAAGGAAATTAAGGAGAATCCTTGGGATCCTAACCCTAATTTTACCTAGAATGAAGGAATCAAGTGCCAGGAAGAAGTGGAAAGTGGGGAGAAAAGCCAAATACATGTAAAGACCCGATAAAGGTGCTTAACATGACCCTAAACCACTTAATTGGAAGGCTAAATGCTCTTATCATGGAAGTGCTTCCATTTTAAGATGATACAGTATGTATGTATGTATGTACATATATATATACATGCATATATACATGCATACATGCATATATATATATATATATATATATATATATATATATATATATATATATATATATATATATATATATATGCATGTATATATGCATGTATATATATTTATAATATGTCATGTGTATGTGTGTGTGTATGTGTGTGTGTGTGTGTGTGTATATATATATATATATATCTGTGTGTGTGTGTGTACATGACATATTATATATCTATATATAGATATATAATATGTCATGTATATATATATACATACATGACTTATAGATATATATATATATATATATATATATATATATATATATATATATATATATATATATATATATATATATATATATATATATATATATATATATATATATGATGTATACATGTCATATACATACATGTACATGTGTGCATGTCATATTATATATGTACATGTGTATATATATGCATGTGTATGTATATATGCATGTACACATGTATGTGTACATGTATATCTGCACCTATACATGTGTGTATACATATGTACAGTACACATTTATTTACATTTAAATGTAATTTAAATGTAATTGATTTTACTTTGAAATAATGTAGCGAAATGTACATACTTTAATTTTATTTTCAATTAAATTAGGAAAATGTACATATATGTAGACTTCATTTGACAGTAAATAAAATATTTCAAGTATACATATTCTACCTATCACACATTATTACACATCAAACGTGGAAAATGCACTGATTCCCCCCATGGAACTATTTGCATGCACTAATAGAGAAATTGAATGGTTGCAAGAATCCATAAATAATCTAAGTAGCTCTAGTGTCTATAAGAGCACATGTCAATCCATCCTTACTAGCTTGATTATCATTAGCGATGAAATTCATGGTACCACTCCCTATGCCCGAGATGTTATAGAGGCCATACTTGAGAGGAAGAGATGAGAGATTGATTCTGGTCTTTCTCTTGAGGAGGTACAGGCTTTAGCGCCTAAAGCTACCCTAAAAAAGGAAGCTTTCCCATCTTATGAAGATTTAAATTATGTGAAGGGGTATCAGGTTACTAGGTGTCAGGATCTTGCTATATCAACATTGATATACCCACAATTTCTAGCTACCCATGGTCGTTATCCGAATAATGACCATATTCCATTGTACTTTGCAAAATAGATTTTTGCTGAGGTTCATTTAGGGAGGGTTGTTAATTACACTAATTTTCCAGCACATTTAGGATAGGGGTGTGGTAGACTTGCAGATAGAGATGCTTTTCATTGAGCTGATCGACAGAGGCTAGTACATAGGGCCATTGTTGGTTAGAGGGCACCTGCTATAGCTCCTTCATTGGGTCCTATTACAGATGATGTTATTCATAGCACCCAACTTCAAGTTCTAATTTATAATGTGGGGGACATTTTAGTAGCTATTGCATCCATATCTAGTGATCAGGTTTGTCAGTACCTAATGTCTCGATGAAACTCTAGATCATCAAGTGGAGCATCCTCTAGTAGAACCGCACGTGACATGTATAGTGTAGCAGGCATCCCTTCACTTTCTATCCTAGAGGGACTTACAGGAGATATGACATGTGTCACATTGACTAGTTTGGTTGAGGATCTATTGGATGCATATGCATTTATAGCAGCAGAGCATGATATCCCCATATCATAGGTTAGTTCTCATGTGGGTACTGTTAGATATGCTTAGCCACATCCTTCTCACCTAGACCATGGCCATAGTGGTAATGCTCATGAGAATCCCCCTACTGACCATTCTATTGTTGCATAGGGAGAGGCACAATGTACAGACCCTTCAGTCAGTGCAGGGCATCAGTTCTTTGATGTTTGCCTTGACGATGTTGAGTTCAACATGACCACTACAGGTTATCTATATTTTTTGACACGTGATGATATGACTTCCATGCCATCTCATTTGGTTAGTCCATTGCATTTATCATTAGAGAGGTGTGTATGGTCTACTCATGTTGCAAATTCAGAGTTGAGCTTGGACCAAATGTAGCAAAATCTTGATACCTTGGTTGATAGGATTGAGGCCAGGGAATCCAAGTACTATCAATTTCCACCACCTACACAGGTATAGATCAGATTACATACATGTCTTTAATGTTACAATTTAACTTAAATTTATTTTCAAAATTTCAATCAATTTATATATATATACATGTATATATATGATATATATTTTTTATCTACCAGGATATGCCTCTTGTTACTCCTTTGAGCATTGATCATGTACATCATTGTGACTCACTCGATGATTACATCAGTAGTGAACAGGTGAGTTTTTAATTTATTATCTGTGTGTACACACTTTATAACATATTTTCTTGTACAATATTTTAAATCAAACTTAAGATGTGTACAATGTTTATATATTAATTTATATATCTCTTTCTTTGTAGGGGTCTGCACATCCTTCACAGCATGATAGTCACTTTGCATCTAAATTCAATCATATTTCTAAACCATTGATAGTAGATATCAAATTCAATATGATATTGACAACAACAAGTTTCAAAAGATTTATTTATCTTTACAAAAAATGGCTTTAATCTTTCAAACATTGTTTGTCCAATCTTAATGTTAAGATTTGAGTTACAAAATGAGAGATACAATTCATGTTGTGTTGTGTCCAACCAATGTTTTGTGTACTGGAAATATTCCTTAGGCCTGGTCCTCTTCTTGATAACATCTCTTGTATTTGGTGAAGGATGAGTATGATCAGTCCAAAATGATGTAACTAAGTTCCTAACTATTTCATTAATCCTATCAGACCGAGGAGCTCTAAACATTAGTGCCCAATTACCTTCTAATGTAGTATCATCCAAATTGATTCTTCTTTTCAAATAGTGTGTCATTTTTTTCGTACTAAACCTGATCTGAGATGAAAGTGAAGAAATTTGTCTTCTTTGAGACATGTTTTTATTTAAAATAGATGTTAGTATCACTCTTCTTGAAATGGAACTATCTGTAGATCTAGTTGTTTTTCCAATGGAATACAAACCTTCCTTAACACTACCAACAATACTTTTTTGTACGTTACATGATTTTAACATTTTTAGACTTGCATCTACACCCAACAATTTTAATGGATCTTTTAACTCATCTTTAAGAAGTGTAATTGATAATAGTTGAGTTTTTTCAAGTGTACCAAGATTCTCAAATTGTTTCATTATTTTCTTAGACTTTTTATTCAATGCCCTCTTCGTAATATTTATGGGTTGTTTAGCATAATCTCTCAATTTTTCCACATCCATTTCAATTAAATGATCTATGCTTTTACGATTAATTTTTCTCTTCAACTATTGGAGTAGACTATCATTCTCATATGTTTCTTTCACTTCCATTGCAAATAAAATAAAAAAATATCTTAATATCTCATCTTAAGGGGACCTTCATGAAATAAGTATTTACAAGCTTGAATGTCAAACCTATAATAATTTATAATCTAATGAGAGAAACACATACTTATTTGACCTTGGGTTGATTCAACTTGGGATGCCCCTTGTCCAACATTTTCATCATCAAAGGCTACATGTACACAACAAAAATAATAACTTCTTAAGGGGAAAGACCCAAAATGTATATTCACCAATAAGAGACTAAATCAAGACAGTGAGAGAGAGAGATGTGTACTTGTTTGATGTTCTAAGATTTGTGCTTGTTTAGCTTGTGATGACCCTTCTCCAACTTTAGAAGGTTGTGCTTCTTGAGCATTTCCTACATGTATGAAGTAAAAATTATTCCTAACATGTTTAGTTGGGTTTAATTAGGTCTAATTAGGTGGACTATTAGGTCCTAACAAGTCTAATTGGGTCTAATTAGGTCCTAACAGGTCCTTATTGGTGCTAATTAAGTCTAATTAGGTTCTAATTAATCCTAATTGGTTCTAATAGGTCATATTAGGTCCTAATTGGATCTAATTGGTTATAATTGAGACTAATTAGGTCCTAATTGGTTCTAATTGAGTCTAATTAGGTCCTAATTAGTTCTAATTGGTCCTAATTAGTTCTAATTGGTTCTAATTGGTATTAATTGGTTCTAATTAGTTCTAATTGGTCCTAATTGGTCCTAATTAGTCCTAATTGGGTCTAATTTGGTCTAATTAGGTCCTATTGGGTCCTAATAGGTCTAATTGGGTCTAATTAGGTTTAATTAGGTCCTAACATGTCTAATTGGGTCTAATTAGGTCCTAATAGGTTCTAATTAGTGCTAATTGAGTCTAATTAGGTGCTAATTGGTCCTAATTGGTTCTAATAGGTCATATTAGGTCTTAATTGGATCTAATTGGTTCTAATTGAGTCTAATTAGGTCCTAATTAGTTCTAATTGAGTCTAATTAGGTCCTAATTAGTTCTAATTGGTCCTAATTGGTTCTAATTAGTCATAATTGGTTCTAATTGGTTCTAATTGGTCCTAATTGGTCCTAATTAGTCCTAATTGGGTCGAATTGGTCCTAATTGAGTCTAATTGGGTGCTAATTTGAACTAATTGAGTTCTAATTGGTTCTAATTGGTTTTAATTGAGTCACATTAGGTCCTAATTGGTTCTAATAGGTCATATTAGGTTCGAATTAGATCTAATTACTTCTAATTGAGTCTAATTAGGTCCTAATTGGTTCTAATTGAGTCAAATTAGATCCTAATTAGTTCTATTTGGTCTTAATTGGTTCTAATTAGTCCTAATTGGTTCTAATTAGTCCTAATTGGTTCTAATTGGTTCTAATTAGTTCTAATTGGTTCTAATTGGTCCTAATTGGTCTTAATTAGTCCTAATTGGGTCTAATTGGCCCTAATTGGTCCAAATTGAGTCTAATCAGGTGCTAATTTTCTCTAATTGAGTTCTAATTGGTTGTAATTGGTTCTAATTGAGTCACATTAGTTCCTAATTGGTTCTAATAGGTCATATTAGGTCCTAATTGGACCTAATTGGTTATAATTGACTCTGACTAGGTCCTAATTGGTTCTAATTGAGTCTAGGGTATGTGCAAGATCATGAGGGGCCAAAAAGTGGTGATGTGAAAACTATTCACTTTTCACTCATCCAAAAGCAGATGAAAATGCTTGTTGACTTTTGAGTAGGCTTGGGTGTCAGTACACTTGGGCAAACTTGACACCAAAGCATAGGCCTAATCGAGTACCTAATAATATTGGGAACCCGATAACTGTGGCATAAATTTGAAACTCGCGAGCCCTTTTCTTCATTTCTTTCCGCATTTTTTCTTCCTAAAATGGCTTGATATATCATATACCTGATATGTTTTTAGGTATCTGATTTGGGCAACAACAAATTTGACTCCCAACATATTTGGTAAGTAAATTTTTTGTTTATTTTGATTATTTTATTTAATTTTCATGCCAAATGTCATTTTTTTTGTTGAAATAGGGTTTTCTATTTATATTTGTAATACTATATGAAATTAGATTGAAATTTAGATTTGTTTTTTATTTAATTAGGCATGGCTGACAACAATGAAGAAAATAACCCTCCTGCACCAAATAACAATCCCAAAAATAATCCCCCGTGTCAAAACCCTCAATCTTTAGAATATTTGATACAAGATAATTTGAACACAATACGAGGTTTCCAAAACACATATCAAAATATACCTACATTAGGTCCCATGCTTGCCACACTAAATACAATTTCTGAAAATATTGACACACTCATGCAGCAACATAATGTTACTCTTCATTGGCGTAATGATATGCACGCCCAATTTGATGATGGCCTTGACCATGATGGGATTGTGGCCCTTAATATAACTAAGGAAGATATAGCTGCCCTTTTTGTCAATCCTAAAACTGTAATACCAGTTGAACCCAAAAAGCCCAAATTATTAATAAAATGGTGCACAAATGAAGCAATGCGCACAAACTTTTAGGATCATTGGTGGATGGTTTTTGATAAACCACCCCATTGCAATTTAGAGGCCCCATTTTATTTCATTAAAAAATTGTATGCTGAGTTTGTGCTTGGTCACCATGTTGATTATTGGACTATGAGGCCCAACATGGGCATAGGTGGAGGAGCTCCTTAGACTAGGCCACTACATTTGTCCCCCCCACTGATGTCACACCCCCTCCTTGAGTGCAACATCCTGATATCATTGTAGAGGCTGCCTCATAGACTATTAGGGCCATTCATTTACTAAGTGATCAATTGATCACGTAGACCAGGTCAATGTTGCCTCCTGGTGTGGATGATGTTGGCGCATCAACATCTTGTCAGAGTTCACATGTATGCAAGCCCCATATTTGCATTATATGCAAGAATATGTGCCTCAGACCGCTTGCCGATGCTGATATATATCAGTTACATGTTATTGATGAGGAGGATATAGGAGACATAGCTGCAGAGGCTACAATACCTCATGGAGCATCTACATCTCATGAGAGTGCTCAAGAGGTGTATGCAGAGCCATTGACTCCTATTGATACGGTAAGAGTAAACATTATAAATAAATTTGTCACATGACTGATTTAATTTAAAAATAATTTATTTATTTAGATTAGTTTTAATGATTGCATGCACTTATGTATATATATTTTTTCCATTTATGTTCAGTCGATGACATAGGAGGAGGTGAGACAGGTGGATGAGTCCACACTTTCAACCATTTCATTTGGACTTGATGACTATACAGTATATTATAAATTATGTACCCATTAGTTATGTTTTATATCATTTGGTGTACATGCTTAAATCTCTATCAATTAGAGCAATAAAATTCATACATTTACTTATATATTGTCATCTAATTGTATTCTTGTAGGGTACAACTGATGTCAGTGGGGGGCACGAGGGGGTTCCTTCATCAGGTGTCGACAAAGGAAAGGTAGTTAATTATTTAAGATTAATTATGCATGCACATGTATTCCACTTGTGTGTATTAATAAATATTTTACTTGCACTTTATTGTATAGGGTGTGGCTATTCATGATCTCCTGATAGCAGTTCAACAGCGTAGGGTTACAGGCATCTCGATTCAGAGTGATAGCCTGATTGTATGTAGAATTTTACATATTGTTATTTGTATTTTGTAATCAAGGTTGCTATGATGAAGTACATTTATATATAATTAACAATCTTTTTACTCTCATAGGTTACTCTAAGTGTGAGGGAGGGCCCATGAGAATCTTTCATATCTTTGTTGACCCAACCCACCATTCCAGAGGAGGGATCATCAAATGTAAGTTTTAATTTTAGTTCAATCAATTTGTAATTTTATTATGATATCATCCTATTTTGTAGATTTATTACTCTATGTTGCACCACTCTACTAATCTCATTATTGCAAATATATATTTATAGGTCACAGTTGGTATTTTTGGCATGGTCCCTTTGCTACCTAGGACTTATGCTAGGACACCTGATCATGGTAGGCGACCGAGAGACTAGGCACAAATATTTGTAATCAGTTATAATTTTAATTAAATTAGTGTCTGAATTATGAACTATATATATATATATATATATATTTATATATGTGTGTACAAATCATATAAAGTAAGCAATCTAACTTGGGTTTGAACTCATTTTTTATGCAGGATCAATCAGAGCCCAACACTTCTTCAAAGAGGCTACATTTTGGTGATCCCCCTACGACATAGGATGTAGTTTTAGTTTTGTGGTCATTTAGAGATACAACTTGGAACATTTTGAGATGGCATATATGCCACATTGTACACCTTAAAACATTGATTTTGTAGATATTTTGAAATGGCATGTGCCATATTTATATATGGAGATACTTTTGATACATTTGATACTTTGTATATATAGAACATGTTCATTTATATGTTATATTTGCGTCATCTTTTGTATATACATATTTATTATTCATGTTTAGGGAATTGAATGGTGAAGTTATATCTTGACTATGATTATCATTATGATTTAAATTATATCTTGTTGAAGTTACATTTTTTTTTCCTTACTCTGGAATACCCTGTTCATGGAGCTTATTATGTTTGAGGTTTAACTTCTATAGATTTCCTATGTTCTTATGTTTCAGACAATTATATATACTCACTTGAGCCACTTAGTACCACATTTTTTGAATACTATATATATACTCACTATGTATATAACTCATCATATTGGGGTCACTTGAGCCACAGAAGATCGCTGCCCAATCGTGCTTAGTGCACCTTGGGGTCACTTGGATCAAGCATGGTCGCGAGTGTTCCAGTGACTCCGTCGGTGAAATGAGGTTGTCACTGGTGTTTACCCAGCCAATCGGAGCTGATGGAGTAGATGGTTTGATGCAATGTCAGATGGTTTGAAAGATACGCTGTTGAGCCACTTTTAACTAACCCTCACTACAAGTTTTGGCATCGACTAAGATCATCTTGCAAAATGCAAACAAATTTGAATCACCCAAAACTGAGAGAGGTTATTATAGACCTCAAAAACACAATCCCATAGCCCCTAATGATTTGTTAATACCTCTCATGAGCTGTGAGATACGAGCCATGGAAGATCGCTGCCCAATCATGCTTAGTGCTCCTTGGGGTCACTTGGGTTGAGTGTGGTTGCAAGGGTTCCCATGACTCCATCGGTGGAATAGGGTTGTCACTGGTGTTTACTTGGCCAACTAGAGCTGATGGAGTAGATGATTTGATGTTAGGTCGGGTGGTTTGAAAGATACGCTGCTGAGCTGCTTTCAACTGACCCTCACTGCAAGTTTTGGCATCGACTGAGATCGCCTTGCCAAATGAAAATGAAGTTGAATCACCCAAAGCTGAGAGAGGTTATAGTAGACCTTAAAAACATGACCTCATAGCCTTTGATGGTGTGTCGATACCTCTCATGAGCTCTGAGATATGAGCCCTGAAAGATCACTGCCCAATCGTGCTTAGTGCACCTTGGGGTCACTTGGGTCGAGCATGGTCGTGAGCTTTCCCATGACTCCGTGGATAGAATGAGGTTGTCACTAGAATTTACCTAACCAACTAGATTTGATGGAGTAGATGGTTTGATGCTAGATCAGATGGTTTGAAAGATACGCTGTTGAGCCACTTTCAACTGACCCTCACTGCAATTTTTGGCATCGACTAAGATCACCTTGCCAAATGCAAATGAAGTCAAATCACCCAAAACTAAGAGATTTTATAGTAGATCTCAGAAACATGATCCTATAGACCTTGATAGTTTGTTAATACCTCTCATGAGCTCTAAGATACAAGCCACAGAAGATCACTCTCCAATCATGCTTAGTGCACCTTGGGGTCACTTGGGTCGAGCGTGGTCCCGAGTGTTCCCATGACTCCGTTGGTTGAATAAGATTGTCACTGGTGTTTACCTAGCCAATCGGAGTCAATGGAGCAGATGGTTCGATGCTAGGTCAGACTATTTGAAAGATACATTGTTGAGCAGCTTTCAATTGACCCTCATTGCAAGTTTTAGCATCAACTGAGATTGCCTTTCCAAATGCAAACAAAGTCAAATCACCCAAAACTAAGAGAGGTTATTGTAGACCTTGAAAACATAATCTTGTAGCACTTGATGGTTTGTCAATACCTCTCTCGAGCTCTGAGATATGAGCCACAGAAGATCGCTGCCCAATCATGCTTAGTGCACCTTGGGGTCACTTGGGTCGAGCGTGGTCGCGAGTGTTCTCGTGACTCCATGGGAGAAACAAGGTTGTCACTAGTGTTTACTTGGCCAACTGGAACTGATGGAGTAGATGATTCGATGCCAGGTCAGACGGTTTGAAAGATACGCTGCTGAGCCACTTTCAACTAACCCTCACTACAAGTTTTGGCATCGACTAAGATCACCTTGCCAAATGCAAACTAAGTTGAATCACCCAAAATTGAGAGAGGTTATTGTAGACCTCAGAAACATGATCTTGTAGCACTTGATATTTTGTCAATACCTCTCATGAGCTCCAAAATATGAGCCACAGAAGATCGCTACCCAATCTTGCTTAGTGCACCTTGGGGTCACTTGGGTCAAGCATGGTCGCGAGTGTTCCCATGACTCTGTGGGTGGAATAGGGTTGTCACTAGAATTTAATCAGCCAACCAGAGCCAATGGAGCAAATGGTTTGATGCCAGGTTGGACGGTTTGAAAGATATGCTGCTGAACCGCTCTCAACTAACCCTCACTACAAGTTTTGGCATCGACTGAGATTGCCTTGCCAAATGCAAATGAAGTCAAATAGCCCAAAATTGAGAGAGGTTATTGTAGACCTCAAAAACATAATCTTGTAGCCCTTGATAGTTTGTTGATACCTCTCGAGAGATTTGAGATACGATCCCCAGAAGATCGCTGCCCAATCATGCTTAGTGCACCTTGGGCTCACTTGGGTTGAGCGTAGTCGCGAGCGTTCTGGTGACTCTGTGGGAAAAATGAGGTTTTCATTGGTGTTTACCCAGCCAACTAGAGCTAACGGAGTAGATGGTTTGATGTTAGGTTAGATGGTTTGAAAGATATGTTGTTGAGCCGCTTTCAATTGACCTTCACTGCAAGTTTTAGCATTGATTGAGATTGAACTGCCAAATGCAAACGAAGTTGAATCACCCAAAACTGAGAGAGGTTATTGTAGACCTTAGAAACAAGATCCCATAGCCCTTGATATTTTTTCAATACCTCTCATGAGCTTTGAGATACAAGCCCTAGAAGATCTCTTCCCAATCATGCTTAGTGCACCTTGGGGTCACTTGGGTCGAGCGTGGTCGTGAGTGTTCCGGTGACTCCGTGGGTAGAAAAAGTTTGTCACTAGTGTTTACTTGGCTAATTAGAGCTAATCGAGTAGATGGTTTGATGCCAAGCTAGATGGTTTGAAATATATGCTGCTAAGCCACTTTCAACTGACCCTCACTGCAAGTTTTGGCATCGACTAAGATTACCCTGCCAAATGCAAACAAGGTTGAATCACCCAAAACTGAGAAAGGTTATTGTAGACCTTAGAAACAAAATCCCATATCCCCTAATAGTTTGTCAATACCTCTCACAAGCTTTGAGATATGAGCCCCAGAAGATCACTGCCCAATCATGTTTAATGCACCTTGGGGTCACTTGGGTCAAGCGTGGTCATGAGCGTGATCACAAGTGTTCCCATGACTCTATGGGTGGAACGGGGTTGTCACTAGCATTTAACTAGCCAACCAAAGCTGATGGAGTAGATGGTTCAATGCCAGGTTAGATGGTTTGAAACATACATTGCTGAGTCACTTTCAACTAACCCTTACTATAAGTTTTGGCATCGACTGAGATTGTCCTGCCAAATGAAAATGAAGTCGAATCACCCAAAAACAAGAGAGGTTATTATAGACCTTAGAAACATGATCTCATAGCCCCTAATGGTTTTTCAATACCTCTCCTAAGCTATGAGATATGAGCACCAGAAGATCACTGCCCAATCATGCTTAGTGCACCTTAGGGTCACTTGGGTCGAGCGTGGTCACGAGCGTTCCCGTGACTCCGTGGGCAGAATGGGGTTGTCACTGGTGTTTACCCAGCCAACTAGAGTCGATGGAGTAGAGGGTTTGATGCCAGGTTAGATGGTTTGAAAGATACACTGCTGAGCCACTTTCAACTGACTGTTAGTGGTATGTTTGAAATTTGAACTGTGAAGCTTATTATGTTTGAGGTTTAACTTTTATAGATTGTTTGAAATGATAAAAAATAATATCCTTAAAGAATTATAAACAACAATCAAACATCTAAGAATTCAAACCATGCAAATGACACAAGTAAATGACATGTAAGATCCCTTCTCGGCACTATTGGCCACCCATACATGATTTTGGTCATAAGTCCTTATCAAAAGTTTTAGAACATTTAACTTTTAAATCAAATTGATTGTTACAAATTGCCATTATAGGCTTCAAAAGATCTCAATTAACCATTAAGGATCCTTTTGTCCTTCTATCTCTGATTGGATCCATGGTGACCATAGGCATCTTCATAGGTGCTCCTACACAAGTTACAATCCACATACAAAACCAAGTTTATCGACTCAAAATAAAATCTAAGAAAAGTGAAATTAATGTATTGAAATTAAGGTTAATGAGCTTAACGAACTTCTCATAGTCTTCAAATGCGGGAACTCCATTCTTTCTAATCATGTATGTTCACAACCATGTTCCTACAACAACAACTGAACTAGTAGGATATGTGAACCCATCACCATCTGTCATCGATTTTACAAGCTTTTGTTTACCTTGTACACAACGTGCTAACCAATAATTTGACCTCTCATCATTCCCCTATGGTGCAACCAATGCAAAAACATCTCTTGGCTTCAAAAGATCTAAAAGATGGTCATAGTCAACTGAAATGTCCATGTCATCATTTCTTATAGAGAGTGTCAAAGATAAAGGAGTCAGATACTGTGGAACCCATGTATCCACCCACTCACTTGAATCACAATGATCCCAATCATACTAAAAACACATGGGGCAAAAACAAGCCAACTCTCATGTCTAAATGGTCCATGTACTACTATTGGAGCTTCGGAATGAATGCATTTTTGAAGAGTCTTTCACTGTTTGACAATCCAATCTATCTCCTATAGTTCCCTCCTCAACCAACCAAAATAATCTATGCACTGTAGAATCAAGAGTCCCCCCGTGTGACAATGCTAAAGTACACCAATCAACAATAGAATGAGCATCAAGAAGTACAGTACCTAAAATCCTCAATTGCTCCTTAACTAGAGCTCTCTTCACACATGCACCTGCTCCATCATGCTCCCCTTTCCCATGCCCTGACTCAAAAAAACTCCAAATATGAGGTACACCTCTCTCCACATGCATTCTAAACAACCAATAAAACATTCTAGCATTCTTAAATTGACCAGTGCAATTATTCGACCAAATGAGATGCCTATCCATAGCAATACCATTTTCCTACAAGAAGTCAAAATAGTTCTAGAAACAATGTTGAACAAAATCATGAGAGTGAGACCTATCGTCGCTCATATAAAAATGGTACTCTCTGATTATCTTTTTCTCATCTTTTGTGCTATCAGGGGAATGTCTATATGTGATGTGTACAAAAATAGCAACCTGAATCAAATTGTAATATTGAACTTGAGTCTCATTTTGGGGCTGCAATGTATAGTTCTCCGCAAAGTTTACAATGGATATAATAGTTCCAATGGGGAAAGTGTCCTTACATGTCCTAAATTGTTGATCCAACCATTTAGACCTGTGACTATGCCTTGCATACTTGTAAAAAAGATTTTTCTTGAAATCTGAGATAAAATGAGCAACATTATATTCTTTTGCAACTAACTCACATCTAGAGCCTTCACCTCCACTCTTCAATGTATATTTCACCATTTCATATACCTTTTTTTGGACGAGTGTCTTTCCAAAATTGTGTTCCAAACCCTCATGAAAACATGTTCTAAAATTGGACAAGCCACCACATTCTGAGCACTTGTTATTTAAGTAATCATTTTTTATAAAATAAACAACCATCATCTCTATGACATAAAAATTGATCTAGCAAGTCTCTTGATGATTTTGGAAGACCACTTTCATGACAATCCTCTAGCATTTCATTAGTATGCAAAGTAGAATGATGCATTGAAAACTCAACATGATATTTGCAACAACATGTATTCCGAATCTTAAGGGGTACACAATAAAATGGCTTCACGGATTCAAAAGACCTTTGTGATATTTTCAATGTTGGACATGTCTCACAATTTTTTTTATAAAACATTGTTTTACTTACCTCCACATAATGTTTAGGATGTGGAGTGCGGTCTCGATTGCCAACTCTCAACTTCAAGATATCCTTCACATTTGGTGACACTCTTGAGTTAGCATCCCAAAATTGTTGAATTTCATCCTTGACAACATCTATTAGCTTCTTATCGAAATGTGGAAGTCTCCAACCATAAGCCCATGTATCAATTTGAAGCGGACCATCAAGTCTTTCTCTTCTTGCAAGTTCTCTACCCAAAGTTTTATGGTCTATATTGAATTCAACACAAGTTTGTCTCATCAAACGAGCCTTTCTCAACTGATGACTTACTAAGAAGGTTGTAATAATCCTCCAAGCAACTCTCTTGTCTTTTTCTCTGCTAGTCTTCCCAATGCTATTGAGAGCATTGAAAAGACTCTTCACAACAATGGCATTTCTCTCCATTTTTTTGTTCACACAAATCTTCAATTTCACAAGCATGGGTCTCATCTTTTGCATCTTTAACAACTGTACAAAAATTTGACATTTCTTAACCAATGTCTTGTTTCCAAAAAATTGATCATAAAGTCTTGAAGCCCACAACCTGACGGTTCTATGTGACCTCTTTCCTTCCCAATTATTCATAATATTCTCCTCAATTTCAATTAACCATTTAGGTCTTCCTGAAAGCCCTAAATTTGAAGTTTGATTATCTTTATTGCAAGGGAATTGATTTCGCATATAATTTAGAGATGTGTAATGTTTATGTGGTTCTTGTGCAAAATTTTCATTCCCGAAGTCTACATTTTCAATCTCCATCTGTACATTTTCAAATTCAACATCCTCTTCACTTACAACTACATTTACGAGGTCCGATTGATTAATATTTAACATACCTTCTCTCCTTCTTCGGTGATTTTCCTTATCCTTTTCCCTATATGCTTGAATTTCTTCATCCATCAGCTTCCTCTTGTGTTTAGCCTTTCGACGACTACTACTTCCCATGGTGAGACCACAAGTCGACAAAAATCAAACAATGGGCCCCAAATCATGTTTTTTTTTCTACAACGCATGAAAAAAGTATAAAATCTCCCGATTGTCTAGTCTATGGGGACAGGGAATATTTTGGTCAAATATTACCTATCCAAAATCGGGTATCCGAATACAATATCGGATACCCGATATTCCCAAGCACATTAAAAAAAGGGCGGGAACAAATGAAAAAAATTGAACTTTTACATATATTAATGTATATAATATATATATAAGAGTTAAATGATATATATAATGTATATATTATATATATACTAATGTATTATAATATACTAATGTATTATATATACTAATGTATATAATATATATAATATATTATATATATACTAATGTATACTAATATATTATATATAATATTACCTTTTAGCTATTATTTTTTTCTCATTTTTCTTGTATGATGTTTTTGTATATGAATTGTGGATATTCTCTGGGAAACTATCTGAGGAAGATACAGTTCCCGATCTACATCCTTTGGATCAAAAAGATGATCTGTAAAACTTAACCTAAAAATTTAGTTTTGCTAACAAAAATGTCTAATCATGTAGCAAGGTACAGAAGCTCGGGAAAGGTGTAACAAATTAATATGCAAATATTTTTGTCCCTAACAGTATTTTTTGCATTTATTATGATATTGATCTGATTTGATGCACCTTCGCTATTTGGTCGATCCCTTCCCTTGCATTTCACTTGGTTTTCTCATTTTGCACATCATAGGCTAGGATTTGACAGTGGATATGACCTTGGTACTACCAGTGTTAATCATAAATTCTACCTTTTACAAATTAATTTTTTGTCATTTTTCTTGTATGATGCTTTTGTATACGAATTATGGATATTCTATTGGAAACTTTTTATTTTTAACTATAGGATGCCTTTGTATACAAATTTTGGAGAATCTCTTACAGAAATATGGAAATTATAATCTTCCCCCTAGAGCATACATTAATGAAGTTCTTCGTGCCTTAGCAGAAGAAACTGACTGGATTGTTGAAGCTTCCGGTACTACATACATAAATACAGTATGTGTCAAAAGGGGTCATGGGGACTCCCTAGGGGTCCTAGTATGCCTTATCATGCGTTAGGACCCCTAGGAAGTCCCCATGACCCCTTTTGACACATTGGAATGGTCAAGTGTGTCTTCAGGGATCCCCATGACCACTTTTGACACATTAGAATGGTCAAGTGTGTCTTAAGGGGTCTTACAACCCCTTAAGACACACTTGATCATTCCAATGTGTCAAAAGGGGTCATGGGGACTTCCTAGGGGTCCTATTACGACCCCTTAAGACACACTTGACTGTTCCAATGTGTCAAAAGAGGTCATGGGGACTTCCTAAGGGTCCTAACATGTGATCAAGTGTACTAGGAACCCTAGGGAGTCCCCATGACCCCTTTTGACACATGGGAACACTCAAGTGTGTCTAAAGGGGTCCTAAGACCCCTTAAGACACACTTGAGCATTCCAATGTGTCAAAAGGCGTCATGGGGACTCCTTAAGGGTCCCAACGTGTGATAAGGCATACTAGGACCCCTAGGGAATCCCCATGACCCCTTTTGACACATTTGAATGCTCAAGTGTATATGAAGGGGTCCTAAGACCCCTTAAGACACACTTGAGCATTTCAATGTGTCAAAAGGGGTCATGGGGACTTCCTAGGGGTCCTAACATGTGATAAGGTGTACTAGGACCCTTAGGGAGTCACCATGACCCCTTTTGACACATTTGAACACTCAAGTGTGTTCGAAGGGGTCCTAACACGTGATAAGGTGTACTAGGACCCCTAGGGAGTCCCCATGACCCCTTTTGACACATTTGAACACTCAAGTGTGTTCAAAGGGGTCCTAAGACCCCTTAAGACACACTTGAGCATTCAAATGTGTCAACATGGGTCATGGGGACTTCCTAGTGGTCCTAACATGTGATAAGGCATAATAGGACCCCTAGGGAGTCACCATTACCACTTTTGACACACTCAAATGCTCAAGTGTTTCAAAAGGGGTCCTAAGACCCCTTAAGACACACTTGAACATTCGAATGTGTCAAAATGGGTCATGGGGACTCCTTAGCAATCCTAATGTGTAATAAGGCATACTAGGACCCCTAGGGAGTCCCCATGACCCCTTTTGACACATTCAAATGCTCAAATGTGTCTGAACGGGTCCTAAGACCCCTTAAGACACACTTGAGCATTCCAATGTGTCAACATGGGTCATGGGGACTTCCTAGTGGTCCTAACATGTGATAAGGTGTACTACAACCCCTAGGGAGTCCCCATGACCTCTTTTGACACATTCAAATGCTCAAGTGTGTCTGAAGGGGTCCTAAGACCCCTTAAGACACACTTGAGAATTCCAGTGTGTCAAAAGGGGTCATGAGGACTCCTTAGGGGTCCTAACACGTGATAAGGCATATGTGATAAGGCATACTAGGACCCCTAGGGAGTTCCCATGACCCCTTTTGACACATTCAAATGCTCAAGTGTGTACAAAGGTGTCCTAAGACCCCTTAAGACACACTTGAGTGTTCTAATGTGTCAAAAGGGGTCGTGGAGACTCCCTAGGGGTCCTAATGCATGATAAAGTGTACTAGGACCCCTAGGGACTCCCCAGGACCCCTTTTGACATATTTGAATGCTCAAGTGTGTCTAAAGGGGTCCTACGACCCCTTAAGACACACTTGAGTGTTCCAATGTGTCAAAAGGGGTCATGGAGACTCCCTAGGGGTCCTAACACGTGATAAGGCATAATACTATACTTAGGGAGTCCACATGACCCCTTTTCACACATTCAAACACTCAAGTGTGTCTAAAGGGGTCCTAAGACCCCTTAAGACACACTTGAGTGTTCCAATGTGTCAAAAGGGGTCATGGAGACTCCCTAGGGGTCCTAACACATGATAAGGCATAATACTATCCTTAGGGAGTCCACATGACCCCTTTTCACACATTCAAACACTCAAGTGTGTCTAAAGGGGTCCTAAGACCCCTTAAGACACACTTGAGCATTCAAATGTGTCAAAATGGGTCATGGGGACTCCTTAGGGATGCTAACATGTGATAAGGCATACTAGGATCCCTAGGGAGTCCCCATGACCCCTTTTGACACACTTGAATGCTCAAGTATGTCCGAAGGGGTCCTAAGACCCCTTAAGACATACTTGAGCATTCCAATGTGTCAAAAGGGGTCATGGGGACTCTTTAGGGGTCCTAACATGTGATAAGGCATACTAGGACCCCTAGGGAGACCCCATGACCCCTTTTGACACATTCAAATGCTCAAGTGTGTTTGAAGGTGTCCTAAGACCCCTTAAGACACACTTGACTTTTCTAATGTGTCAAAAGGGGTCATGAGAATTCCCTAGGGGTTCTAACATGTGATAAGGCATACTAGGAAACCTAGGGAGTCCCCATGACCCCTTTTCACACATTTGAATGCTCAAGTGTGTTCGAAGGGGTCCTAAGACCCCTTAAGAAAAACTTGAGGGTTCCAATGTGTCAAAAGGGGTCATGGGGAGACCCTAGAGGTCCTAACATGTGATAAGGCATACTAGGACCCCTAAGAATTCCCCATGACCCCTTTTGACACATTCAAATGTTCAAGTGTGTTCAAAAGGGTCCTAAGACCCCTTAAGAAACACTTGAGTGTTCCAATGTTTCAAAAGGGGTCATGGAGACTCCCTAGGGGTCCTTACATGTAATAAGGCATACTAGGACCCCTAGGGAGTCCCCATGACCCATTTTGACACATTTGAATGCTCAAGTGTGCCCGAAGGGGTTCTAAGACCCCTTAAGACACACTTGAGGGTTCTAATGTGTCAAAAGGGGTCATGGGGACTCCCTAAGGGTCCTAACATGTGATAAGTCATAGTAAGAATCCTAGGGAGTCCCCATGAATCCTTTTGACACATTAGAACACTCAATTGTGTCTGAAGAGGTCCTAAAACCCCTTAAGACACACTTGAATGTTCCAATGTGTCAAAAGGGGTCATGGGGACTCCTTAGCGGTCCTAATACATGATAAGGCATACTAGGACCCCTAGGGAGTCCCCATGACCCCTTTTGATACATTTGAATGCTCAAGTGTGTCTAAAGGGGTCTTGAGACCCCTTAAGACACACTTGAGTGTTCCAATGTGTCAAAAGGGGTCGTGGAGAATCCCTCGGGGTCCTAATGCATGATAAGGAATACTATGACCCCTTTTGACACATTCGAACACTCAAGTCTATCCAAAGGGGTCCTAAGGCCCCTTAAGACAGACTTGATCCTTCAAGTGTGTCAAAGGGGGTCATGGGGACTCCCTATTGGTCCTAATGCATGATAAGGTGTACTAGGATCCCTAGGTAGTCCCCATGACCCCTTTTGACACACTCAAATGCTCAAGAGTGTCCAAAGGGGTCCTGAAACCACTTAAGACACACTTGAAAATTCCAATGTGTCAAAAGGAGTCATGGGGACTCCTTAGGGATCTTTAAATGTGATAAGGTGTACTAGGACCCCTAGGGAGTCCCCATGACCCCTTTTGACACATTCAAACACTCAAGTGTGTCTGAAGGGGTCCTAAGACCCCTTAAGACAAACTTGAGTGTTGCAATGTGTCAAAAGTGGTCATGGGGACTTCCTAGGGGTCCTAACATGTGATAAGGCATACTAGGATCCCTATGGAGTCCCCACGACCTCTTTTGACACTTTGGAACCCTCAAGTGTGTCTTAAGAGGTCTTAAGACCCCTTAAAACACACTTGAGGGTTCCAATGTGTCAAAAGGGGTCATGGGGACTCCCTAGGGGTCCTAACATGTGATAAGTCATACTAGGACCACTAGGGAGTCCCCATGACCCCTTTTGACACATTCGAATGCTCAAGTGTTTTCGAAGGGGTCCTAGGACCCCGTAAGACACACTTGAGCATTCAAATGTGTCAAAAGGGGTCATGGGGACTCCCTAGGGGTCCTAACACATGATAAGGTATAATAGGACCACTACAGAGTCCCCATGACCCCTTTTGACACACTCAAATGGTAAAGTGTGTCCAAAGGTGTCCTAAGACCCCTTAAGTCACACTTGAGCATTCCAATGTATCAAAAGGGGTCACATGGACTCCTTGGGGGTCCTAAAATATGATAAGGCATACTAGGACCCCTAGGGAGTCCCCATGACCCCTTTTGACACATTCAAATGATCATGTGTGTCTGAAGGGGTCCTAAGACCCCTTAAGACACACTTGATTGCTCTAATGTGTCAAAAGGGGTCATGGGGACTTCCTAGGGGTTCTAACACGTGATGAGGCATACTAGGATCCCTAGGGAGTCCCCATGACCCCTTTTGACACATTTGAACGCAAAAGTGTGTCTGAAGGGGTCCTAAGACCCCTTAAGACACACTTGATAGTTCCAATGTGTCAAAAGGGGTCATGGGGACTCCTTAGGGGTCGTAATGCATGATAAGGCATACTAGGACACCTAGGGAGTCCACATGAGCCCTTTTGACACATTCAAATGCTAAAGTGTGTTCGAAGGGTTCCTAAGACCCCTTTAGACACACTTGAGTGTTCCAATGTGTCAAAAGGGGTCGTGGGGACTCCCTATGTGTCCTATTGCATGTTAAGGCATACTAGGACCCCTAGGGAGTCCCCATGGCCCCTTTTGACATATTTGAAGGCTCAAGTGTGTTCGAAGGTGTCCTAAGACCCCTTAAGACACACTTGAGCATTCCAATGTGTCAAAAGGGGTCATGGGGACTCCCTAGGGGTCCTAACACATGATAAGGTGTACTAGGACCCCTAGGCAGTCCCCATGACCCCTTTTGACACATTTGAATGCTCTAGTGTGTCTAAAGGGGTCCTAAGACCCCTTAGGACACACTTGAGCATTCAAATGTGTCAAAAGGGGTCATGGGGACTCCCTAGGTGTCCTAACATGTGATAAGGCATACTAGGACCCCTAGAGAGTCCCCATGACCCTTTTTGACACATTTGAATGCTCAAGTGTCTCTGAAGGAGTCCTAAGACCCCCTAAGAGACACTTGAGCTATCAAATGTGTCAAAAGGGGTCATGGAGACTCCCTAGGGGTACTAACATGTGATAAGGCATACTAGGACCCTTAGCAAGTCCCTGTGACCCCTTTTGACACATTTGAATGCTCAAGTGTGTCTAAAGGTGTCCTAAGACCCCTTAAGACACATTTGAGCCTTTCAATGTGTCAAAAGTGGTCATGGGGACTTCCTAGGGGTCCTAACACATGATAAGGCATAGTAGGATCCCTAGTGAGTCCCCATGACCCATTTTGACACATTTGAATGCTCAAGTGTGTCTGAAGGGGTCCTAAGACCCCTTCAGACACATTTGAATGCTCAAGTGTGTCTGAAGGGGTCCTAAGACCCCTTCAGACACACTTGAGCATTCAAATGTGTCAAAAGGGGTCATGGGGACTTCCTAGGGGTCCGAACACGTGATAAGGCATACTAGGACCCCTATGGAGTCCCCATGACCCCTTTTGACACATTTGAATGCTCAAGTATGTCTGAAGGGGTCCTAGAACCTTTTAAGATACACTTGAGTATTCCAATGTGTCAAAAGGGGTCATGGGGACTTCCTAGGGGTTCTAAGGCATGATAAGGCATACTAGGACCCATAGGGAGTCACCATGACCCCTTTTGACACATTTGAATGCTTAAGTGTGTCTGAAGGGTCCTAGGACCCCTTAAGACACACTTGAGTGTTCCAATGTGTCAAAAGGGGTCATGGGGACTTCCTAGGGTTCTTAACATGTGATAAGGCATACTAGGACCCCTAGGGAGTCCCCATGACCCCTTTTGAAACATTTGAATGCTCAAGTGTGTTCGAAGGGTTCCTAGGACCCCTTAAGACACACTTGAGTATTCCAATGTGTCGAAAGGGGTCATTCTAGATTCTTTAGTGTTTCTAGTGAATCCAAATTTAGTTGTTATAAAGATGAGATGTTAGTGAATGACTTCTTGCTAATACTACTCTTCGACCAGATCCATATTTCAATCATTTTTTGGATCTACAGGCTCAATCGTGAGCCCACAGGATTGGCCAAGAGAAAAATGTGATTGTATATCAACTAATTACAAAATGTTCAGTTGAGGAGAAAATATTGCAACGATCAAGAAGAAAATTGACTATGGAAAATCTAGTTATGAGTTCTATTAAGAATGAAACTATTAAGGAATTGCATGAATCACAAACCATGAAAATATCCTTCTGCAACAAAGAACATTCAAGCTATAGAATTTATTTACTCTGAATTTAAATGTCTTATCAACATTCATGGAAGAGATTTCATTAGCATCCATGGAAGAAATTTCATTAACTTCAGACAAAATCATCTTAAAAAATTCATTAACTTTAGGTGAAATCATTTAAGATGGACAAAAACAAAATCGTATTACTCAGAAATGGTAGAGAAAGAAAATGAGATAAACCAAATTTATCAAATTATTCCAATCTGTAGCTTCTCTCTGAGTGCAAAATGACAATCCATGGAGCCAAAATTACAGTGAAAATTAAATTCTTTGAGTAAGTCATTCAGAAACATGCATAATATTGTAACGAATGATGATTTGTAGAGAATTTATGATGGACTATGTTGTGCAAAAGCCTGCAATCCCTGCCATATCTCAAAGTACTAATGAGAAGCAATGGTGAAAGTCTGAGATAGAGGTGGCACCGGCATTGAAGTGGCAAGACATTCTTCATAGTATCAGGGCGGCACCATTGAAACGACAAGGCTTTCCTCATAATGTCACACCGCCGCTGATCTCTTCTTTAAATTTATTAATGCAGTCAGTTCTACGGCACTTGCATAATTTCTAGTATAGCTGCTCATTTTACCAAACCCTACCCCGCTCTCCATAATCTTCGAACAAGTCAAAGATCCATCCAGTTGTTCTTGTTTAACCTCCCAATGACTCTGTTGAGCTACCAAATTATCAACAGGCATGGTAAAATTGTCCAGTTCAACCAGAATCTATTTCAAGAACCTTTGCAATTTAGCATTCCAGTTGAAAAAGTAGGGAAAGATACCATTTCACAACCACAGTCGGTGGAAACAGAGTGATTCTCATGCCCTTTGCTTCTATAATCTACCTCTCATGAACTATTCTTCAAAGCCTCCATTTCTACATAGCTAGGGTTTATGGCACCTGTAAAAGGCACAACTATACCCCTATAGGGACTCATGCTCGTGCTCAGAATCATATTATTTTCATGCATTCCCTAACATTTAATACAAATATTTAGTCAGCCGCCTTTAAAGACCTAGAAGAAATGAAAAATAAAAATTAGGCCAAAAATACATACCGCATTTTTGTATGTAGTACCGTCAACTTCAACAATCCAGTCGGCTTCCTCTGCTAAGGCACGAAGAACTTCATTAATGTCTTCTCTAGGAGGAATTTTATAATTTCCATATTTCTGCAAGCCCTAAAAAAAATTTGTCATTTTTTCTCTCCTCCTCTACTCTCTCAATTTAGTCATCTCCCTCTCCGTTGCACTCAGCTTAGCCATCCTTACCTACTCTTTAATAGAGATTCTCCAAAATTTGTATACAAAGACATCCTATAGGAAAAAATGAAAATTTTCCCAGAGAATATCCATAATTCGTATACAAAAGCATCATACTAGAAAAATGACAAAAAATTAATATCTAAAAGGTAAAATTTATCATTAACGCCAATAGTAACAAGGTCATACCCGCTTTCAAATCCCAGCCTACGATGTACAAAAGGACAAAAGAAAGTAAAATGAAAGGGAAGTAAGGATCAAATAGCGATGGTGCATCAAATCGGATCAATATCATAATAAATGTAGAAAATACTGTTACAAACAAAAATATTTGCATATTAATGGGAAAGAGTGGGAAGAGCTTCTTGGACCCATGATAGAAGTTATAGATAAGGAGGAAGAGCTAGGAAGGGGAAAGTAGCAAAGGAAAGAAGTAAGATATGCATGTGAGCCTATGTTAGATAATGATGATGAGTACTCACCATCTGGTAGTAGCTCAAGTAGTGATAGAAGCTCTTTAGTGCACATGTACACTGACACAAAAAATTCAGATAGAGAAGTAACAAGTGCTGTGGAATTATCCACAGAGCAATGTGAAATGAAGCCTCAAATTGGTTCATTAGTAGGCAAAGAATTTGGTCATGCACTTCATTCTAGGACCATAAATGTTTCTATTAGAAATGCCTATTCATCAATGGCCTTGAATTTATAGGACTTGGGAAACCAGGTTACTCATGTTGGGCAATATCCCTCAAATGTAAGTTCATTGCCACCTTTGGCAAGGTAGTCTCACTCCTCATTTTACAAAAAAGGGCAGCCATCTATGGTCCAAGGTTTTAATTCAGCTGACAAATGGAGAGCTTCTCAAGGTATTGATCTCTTTCATAGAGAAGTTCCCGATTCATCTCAAGGTTCTCGTTTAGGTGACCAACTCCTTCGAGGTCCACAAATAGACCCATTGATTTCCCAAATTGGTAAAAGGGTAGATGCAATTTTGGAAAGAGTGTCCCAATTGAAGAGAAATGGAAATTCCAGTGAGCATAAAGTTATTGCAGATCCAATGGGTGTATCTTCTCCATAGACAAATATAACTGCATTTCCAGAGACTTGAGTTTAAATGGAGACCATTTGTTCCCAAACATGCCCTAGTCGAGCAGATGAACCAGATGTTGCTTGAGTAAATAAGATAGTGGTTTATTAAAGCATCTGCATTATCCCACTTGCTATCAGTTACTACTTTTTGAGCGGCTTGCCAATTGCTTCTGTGTAGGATTCCTATAATATATAATGTCCTCATGCAAGTACATGCCATTTTTTGTAAACATTTTCAGTTCTAAAGTGTTAGTGAGCAATATCAAACAAAAGGTTCTTGCATGTGTTATTTAGACACATATCAATAAATTAGGAAACCAATTTTCTCCCATTACATGGCATAAATGCCTAGATTCACTTTGTCGGTATCAATAGGTAGCAAGATGAGGGAAGAAATATATTTGTGAAGAGGAAGTACAAATGTTACTATCCTAAACCATTTGGAGAGTAATATTCTTCTCCTGATTGTAATAAGAAACTCAAAATGCAGAAGACACCAAATAGTTGGGGCATTTATTTCCTATGACCTATGTCAATTTTAGTTCAATTCCTAAGGATGATATTCTCAATGTGCAAAAAAAAACTAATGTGTTATTTTAAAATGGTGTTGACTGAAATTTATGAACATATGTCAAATATCCATTTTTTCCAAAATTTGAAATAGAACAAGTGGTAATATAATCAAATTTGTGAATTTCACATCCAATCATTGGATGTTAATCAAAAGTACAACACAGTAATATAAATTTGAGCTGATAAACAATCTTAGTCTTACTTCAAACCTACTCCTGTGTATGTGGGTTCTTGGAGGTAACTACTAAACAATGTGTGCATCTATAATGTCCCTATCTAGGACCTTACTCACTTTGCTTAAAACTCCTAATTAGAATTTGGATTTCCAATGCCTACTGTGATATTATTTAAGTTTGCCTTGCTCCTTACTGATTAATATTGTAATGAACTAGTTATCCTTCCCCTTTTCTCTCTCTCCTACTCTCTCCCCTTCCCCTTCTCTCTCTCCCCTACTCTATCCCCTTCCCATTCTCTCTCTCTCTCTCTCTCTCTCTCTCTCTCTCTCTCTCTCTCTCTCTCTCTCTCTCTCTCTCTCTCTCTCTCTCTCTCTCTCTCTCTCTCTCTCTCTCTCTCTCTGTGTGTTATCTCCTCTCTCTCTCATCACCCTCTCTCTATCTCAAGCTATCTCTCTCTCTCTCTCTCACATTCTCACTCTCTCTCTTCCTCTCTCAGCCCCCACCACCTTCTCACTCTCTCTCTTCCTCAATGGCCGCCCATGAATTTTTTAAATGGCTGATTAATTTCCTTTACTTCTTTCAATGGCCATCCATGATTTTTCTGCAATCTTCCAACCTTTCATACATAGTCGTAAAATACATATTAATATGTTATACATATAAAATAATATATAATATATAATGTAACATTTAATATTAATATATATTAACTAATATTTAAAATGTAAAATGTATATTATATAATATTTAATATATATAATATATAATCTAATATATAGTTTTTGATATTAATATATAATTAAATAATATTTAATGTAAAATGTATCTTATATAATATTTAATATATATAATATATAATCTAATATATAGTTTTTAATATTAATATATATTAAATAATACTTAATGTAAAATGTATATTATATAATATTTAATATATAATTGATATTATAAATATTTAATATATCTAATATATAGTTTTTTATATATAATATATCATATGAAGGATGGAGAAATGGAAGGGAGAAAGTGGAGGGAGGGGAAGGGAAAGTGAAAATTCAAAATTCTGCTGTCATATTCGGGTACCTGAAAATATCAGGTACCTGATTAGGCTTGGTATTGCCTTGTGGACCAAACCTACATGGTCAACTATTGAAGTGTCTCAAATACATTTTTTCCCCTATTTCTCTGAGTTCCATACTTCAACAATGTAGCTGACGACTTTTTTTTCACCTGAATTTGATAAAATGAAAAGGATATTTTAAGGATATTATCAGCTTTCTATCAATATAATTGCTGTCAAATTTTGAATTCAGTAAGTGATTATTAGTTATTTTCTAATTGAGCTACCTCTAAAGTGCTAATTTATATACTAATTGAAAAATGACTATAACTTTCAAACGGTATAACATTTTTGAAATCTAAAAAATGTGTCACATTCTATGCTTCACCTACTATAAGGAAAAAAATATATATTTGAATTTTGTAAAGTTTTGAATGAGTTAAGGTCATCAGACATGAGAGTTTTTTATTCTCAAAATGTTGTAGAAGAAAATTCATAATTAATTATTTTTTTGGAATAAAATTACAAAAAAATATGTGTCACATCCAAGCATGAGTCTACTACTTATATATTAAATCTTATAAAAAAATATTATCATTTGATCATGACTAAGGTGGTCAGACATACACCTACTTCTTATTTTTTTCCTGAAATTTTTGTACTGCTATATTGAAATCTATACTTTTCACCAATTATGTTAATTTTTTTTTTAGAAATGGCCTAGTAGTTTAGAAACTGCATTCAATTTCCTATAGATTCTATTCTTACAACTTTTTGGTATTAGGTTGATAGCTAGTTCAAATTTTCACATCAAGTTGACTAACCCTGATTTTCTAATTTTTCATTGCCACTTTTGGGCATAGTTTGGCCCCTCATGATCTTGCACATACCCTCTAATTAGGTCCTAATTGGTTCTAATTGGTCCAAATTGGTTCTAATTAGTCCTAATTGGTTCTAATTGGTTCTAATTAGTTCTAATTGGTCCTAATTGGTCCTAATTAGTCCTAATTAGGTCTAATTGGTCCTAATTGAGTCTAATTAGGTGCTAATTTTGTCTAATTAAGTCTAATTGGGTTCTAATAGGTCTTATTAGGTCCTAATTGGTTCTAATTGAGTCTAATTAGGTGCTAATAGGTTCTAAATCATTCTAAATTTGTCCTAATAGGTCATATTAGGTCCTAATTAGTCCTAATAGGTCATAGTTGGTCCTAATATGTCCTAATAAGTCATATTGGTCTTAATTAGTCCTAATTGGTCATAATTGGTCATGTAATAGGTCCTAATTGGTCCTAATTGGTCTAGAATTAGGTCATGTAGGTCATAATAGGTCCTAATTAGTCCTTTTTGGTCTAATTAGGTCATAATTGGTTCTACTAGGTCATATTAGGTCCTAATTGGTTCTAATTGAGTCACATTAGGTCCTAATTGGTTCTAATAGGTCATATTAGGTCCTAATTGGATCTAATTGGTTCTAATTGAGTCTAATTAAGTCCTAATTGGTTCTGATTGAGTCTAATTAGGTCTTAATTAGTCTAATTGGTCTTAATTAGTTCTAATTAGTTCTAATTGGTTTTTAATTGGTTCTAATTGGTTCTAATTAGTTCTAATTGGTCCTAATTGGTCCTAATTAGTCCTAATTGGGTCTAATTGGTCCTAATTGAGTCTAATTAGGTGCTAATTTGTTCTAATTGGTCTAATTAGGTTCTAATAGGTCATATTAGGTCCTAATTGGTTCTAATTGAGTCTAATTAGGTGCTAATTGGTTCTAATTCATTTTAAATGGGTCCTAATAGGTCATATTAAGTCCTAATTAGTCCTAATTGGATATAGTTGGTCCTAATAGGGCATATTGGTCCTAATTAGTCCTAATTGGTCATAATTGAGTCTAATTAGGTTTTAATTGAGTCTAATTGAGTCTAAATAGGTCTTAATTAGTCATAATTGCTCATAGTTGGTCATCATAAGTCCTAATAGGTCATATCGGTTCTAATTAGTCATAATTGGTCATAACTGGTAAGGTAATAGGTCCTAATTGGTCAAGAATTAAGTCATAGTAGGTCATAATAGGTCATAATAGGTCATAATTAGTCCTAATTGGTCTAATTTGGTCATAATTGGTTCTAAAAGGTCATATTGGGTCCTAATTGGTCTAATTGGTTCTAATTAAGTCACATTATGTCCTAATTGGTTCTAATAGGTCATATTAGGTCCTAATTGGATCTAATTGGTTCTAATTGAGTCTAATTAGGTCCTAATTGGTTCTAATTGAATCTAATTAGGTCCTAATTATTTCTAATTGGTCCTAATTAGTTCTAATTAGTCCTAATTGGTCATAATTGGTAATGTAATAGGTCCTAATTAGTCTAGAATTAAGTCATAGTAGGTCATAATATGTCCTAATTAGTCCTAATTGGTCTAATTTGGTCATAATTGGTTCTAAAAGGTCATTTTGGGTCCTAATTGGTTCTAATTGAGTCACATTAGGTCATAATTGGTTCTAATAGGTTGTATTAGGTCCTAATTGGATCTAATTGGTTCTAATTAAGTCTAATTAGGTCCTAATTGGTTCTAATTGAGTCTAATTAGGTCCTAATTATTTCTAATTGGTCCTAATTGGTTCTAATTAGTCCTAATTGGTTCTAATTGGTTCTAATTGGTTCTAATTGGTTCTAATTCATTCTAATTGGTTCTAATTGGTCCTAATTGGTCCTAATTGGTTCTAATTGGTTCTAATTGGTTCTAATTAGTTCTAATTGGTCCTAATTGGTCCTAATTAGTCCTAATTGGGTCTAATTGGGTCTAATTGAGTCTAATTAGGTGCTAATTTGTTCTAATTGAGTCTAATTGGGTTCTAATAGGTCATATTAGGTCCTAATTGGTTCTAATTCAGTCTAATTAGGTGCTAATTGGTTCTAATTGATTCTAAGTGGGTCCTACTAGGTCGTATTATGTCATAATTAGTCCTAATTGGTCATAGTTGGTCATAATAGGTCATAATAGGTCATATTGCTCCTAATTAGTCCCTAACTGATCATAATTGAGTCTAATTAGGTTCTAATTGAGTCTAGTTGAGTCTAAATAGGTCATAATTAGTCCTAATTGGTCATAGTTGGTCATAATAGGTCCTAATAGGTCATATTGGTCCTAATTAGTCATAATTGGTCATAATTGGTCATAATTGGTAATGCAATAGGTCCTAATTGGTCCAGAATTAAGTCATAGTAGGTCATAATAGGTCATAATAAGTCCTAATAAGTCCTAATTGGTCTAATTAAGGAATAATTAGCTCTAATGGGTCATATTAAGTCCTAATTGGTTCTAATTGGTTCTAATTGATTCACATTAGGTCCTAATTGGTTCTAATAGGTCATATTAGGTCCTAATTGGATCTAATTGGTTCTAATTGAGTCTAATTAGGTCCTAATTAGTTCTAATTGGTCATAATTGGTTCTAATTGGTCATAATTGGTTCTAATTGGTCATAATTGGTTCTAATTAGTCTTAATTTGTTCTAATTGGTTATAATTGGTTCTAATTTATTCTAATTGGTCATAATTGGTCCTAATTAGTCCTGATTGGGTCTAATTAGTCTTAATTGAGTCTAATTAGGTGCTAATTTGTTCTAATTGAGTCTAATTGGGTTCCAATAGGTCATATTAGGTCCTAATTGATTCTAATTCAGTCTAATTAGGTGCTAATTGGTTTTAATTGATTCCAAATGGGTCCTAATAGGTCATATTAGGTCCTAATTAGTCTTAATTAGTCATAGTTGGTCCTAAGAGGTCCTAATAGGTTATATTGGTCCTAATTAGTCGTAATTAGTCATAATTGAGTCTAATTAGGTTCTAATTGAGTCTAATTGAGTCTAAATAGGTTCTAATTAGTCCTAATTGGTCATAGTTAGTCATAATAGGTCCTAATAGGTAATATTGGTCCTAATTAGTCCTAATCAGTCATATTTGGTGATGTAATAGGTTCTAATTGGTCCTAATTGGTCTAGAATTAAGTCATAGTAGGTCATAATAGGTCATAATAGGTCCTAATTAGTTCTTATTGGTCTAATTAGGTCATATTTGGTTTTAATAGGTCATATTAGGTCCTAATTGGTTCTAATTAGTTCTAATTGAGTCACATTAGGTCCTAATTGGTTCTAATAGGTCATATTAGGTCATAATTGGATCTAATTAGTTCTAATTAAGTCTAATTAGGTCCTAATTGGTTCTAATTGAGACTGATTAGGCCCTAATTAGTTCTAATTGGTCATAATTGGATATAATTAGTCCTAATTGGTTTTAATTGGTTCTAATTGGTCCTAATTGGTCCTAATTAGTCCTATTTGGGTCTAATTGGTTCTAATTGGTCCTAATTGGTTCTAATTAGGTGCTAATTTGTTCTAATTGAGTATAATTAAGTCTAATTGGGTTCTAATAGGTCATATTAGGTCCTAATTAGTCCTAACTAGTCATAGTTGGTCCAAATAGGTCATAGTTGGTCCAAATAGGTCATATTGGTCCTAATTAGTCCTAATTGGTCATAATAGGTCCTAATTAGTCTAGAGTTAAGTCATAATAGATCATAATAGGTCCTAATTGGTCCTAATTGGTTCTAATAGGTCATATTTAGGTCCTAATTGGTTCTAATAGGTCATATTTAGGTCCTAATTGGTTCTAATAAATCATATTAGGTCCTATTTGGTTCTAATTAGTTCTAATTGAGTCTAACTAGGTCCTAATTGGTCATAGTTAGTCATAATAGGTCTTAATAGGTCATGTTAGACCTAATTAGTCCTAATTGGTAATAGTTGGTCATGTAATAGGTCCTAATTGGTCCTAATTAGTCTAGAGTTAAGCCATAATAGGTCACAATAGGTCCTAATTGGTTATGATAGGTCATATTTAGGTCCTAATTGGTTCTAATAGGTCATATTAGGTCCTATTTGGTTCTAATTAGTTCTAATTGAGTCTAATTAGGTCCTAGTTAGTTCTAATTGGTCCTAATTAGACCTAATTGTTCATATTTGGTCATAATCGGTCCTAATAGGTCATATTGGTCCTAACTGGTCCTAAATTGTCATGTAATAGGTCCTAATTGGTCCTAATTGGTCTAGAATTAAGTCATAATAGGTCATATAATAGGTCATAATAGGTCATAATTAGTCCTACTTGGTCTAATTAAGTCTAATGGGTCCTAATAGGTCATATTAGGTCTTAATTGGTTCTACTTGAGTCTAATCAGTCTAATTACTTATCTAATTAGGTCCTAATTGGTTCTAATAGGTCATATTAGGTCAGGTAATTAGATCTAATTGAGTCTAATTAGGTCCAAATTAGTTCTAATTAGTTCTAATTGGTTCTAATTAGTCTTAATTGGTCCTAATAGGTCTAATTGGGTCTAATTAGGTCCTAATTAGGTCTAATAGGTCCTAATAGGTCCCAGCCAGATTTAGTTATGTCTAATAGGTACTAATAGGTCATAGTTAGGTCTAGTTATGTCTAATAGGTCCTAATACCTATCTAGTTATGTGTAATTAATAGATAGTTAAACCTCTAATTGGTCGAGGACTAATACATGTCTAATTGGTCCTAATAGGTTCTAATAGGTTAGGTAATTGGTCCTAATTGGTCTAATAGGTCCTAATAAGTTCTAGTTAGGTAGATAGTTAGGTCGAATTGGTTCTAATTAGTTTAATAGGACCAAATAGGTCTACAGTTAGGTCTAGTTAAGTCTAATATGGCCTGATTAGTCTAGTTACCTGTCTAATTAGTCCTAATACATCTAATTGGTCAGAATAACAAGTCCTAATAGATCTAATTGGTAGGACTAATAGGTCCTAGTTATGTCTACTTGGTCCTAATAGGTCTAGTTAGACCTCTAATTAGTCATAATAGGTCCTACTTGCTAATAATTAGTCTTATTAGGTCTAATTAGCTCTAAAATAAGGTATTAAAATATCACATTCACATGATGAACATTAAGACAAGTCTTGACCATCAACTTAAAATTTCTAGAGAGAAACATCTTAGACATACCTTGTTTTCGACGATAATATATTTTTCATGATTCTTCACGTAGTCTTTGTTCAATCTATTATGAATAATTTCATGTACTTTTGTTTAGCCTTCTCTTTTTATTTCCCATCACAACTTAGAAAATTGTTCCATGCCAAAATGTCTTCCTTCTCCAAAATGCGAATTATTTTACAACTTTAAGATTAATGAAATGAAAAAAATATACATTTATTTATACCTAATCATTATTAACCAGAAATGACACCAAATAGGCCGATCTAGGTTTCTATCGAAAGTAAAAGTTGACTTTCGATCGAAACTAACTTACTTGCTATCGAAAGTAAAAGTTGACTTTCAATCGAAACTAACTTACTTGCTATCAAAAGTAGTTTAGTTATGGCTAAAAATTGCATTATCCGTGAAAGTACTTTCAATCAAAACCCAAAAGTTTCAATCAAAAGTACCTGGTTTAGGCCATGGTTGCAAGCTATGAAGAAATTATGAGAATTTCATGGCTTCAGGCCTCAAGTGTGGTGATTAAATGGAAGAATAAGAAAATGTCTGTTTACATACAACAAGTACTCGGAACTAGCTTTCTAACGATTATATATTTGATTATTTTTTAATTTATTATGTGTATGGTTTTTGACGTTAATCTAATGTGGTTTTTTTATCAAATATAAACCTCTGAGTTTGACGTTCAATGAAAAATAGTAAAAAAGGGATTTTATTTTTTGAAAAACAATAGTACCCTCCGTATTCGAGTCTACTTTCTATCAAAAAAAATAATTTGAAATTTGATAAATACACAACAAGTTATAAGCTACGTAGTTAAGGTATGTCAAAATTATGGTTTAGTCAACTTCAACCCTTAATAAAATATGCAATAATCATGATAATGTCATCGTACCAATTGCATGCCCTCTGTATGGATGTTACGATTTATAAGCAGCTATAGAGGTGTTCAAAGGTACCTTTGTAATGAGAGAGATATCAAAATGTCCAAATGCAAGATTAGGGTCTCTCTATTTCTTGAAAATTATTCTGAGCTCTCATATTACCCCTTAATATTCCCTTTTAAGGTAGATTATAATGTAAAATATAGGTTTGAGAGCAGAAGTTGGGATGTGGGAGTCATCCTACACCCTTTGAAGAGAAAAACTAAACCTTGCCCCTAGGAAGGTTTGGGACGAAGTTGACCATTGGTAATACTAACCATCCAAGCGTGATGGTGACATCACTTGAGGTTCTTATCAGTTTGCTAGGTAATTTTCATGTCAAGATCATTAGCAAGCCAACCTAGCATTAGCACAAGAAGACAAAATAAAATTATACTTTTGCAAACAAAGGAGTGTAGATATTTTTCTAAATTTATAGGCATGCATATTATCCTTGAAGTATAAAAAATAAAATACTTTGACATGAAAGCGTGAAACTACATTCATGTAAGAGGTGGAGTGGGCCAAAAGGAAAAATATGAAAAAGAGAGTATAAAAGGTAGAGGTCACTTTCAAAGACAATAATGAGTGAAGACTAGGAAAGGGATATTTTTAGTGAAGGGTAAGACATGTGTGCATAGGATTTCAAAGGAAAAAAGGTGAAGTTAGAGTTAGTGGAGAATATCAGTAATGAGTTAGTTATTTTTTACAGAATGAAAATGTTCTTTCTTGTAAGAAAAAATAGAAGAGAAGGTCGACACATGTCAACAATAGAGTAAATCTAGATATTTTCTCTCTTCTATTTAATTCTTATTTCTTTTGTTTCTCAAGGGTTCTACAATTTCTTCTTCCTAAAGCTTGTAAATAGAATTTTGTAATTTCTAGATTTCAAGTCTTTAGTGCATGTTGTAAGAGTTTTTGTCTTGAACAAATAATCATCTAATTGTGTATTTTCAAGGTTATTATCATATGATTGTCCCCTATTTTGTGTTCTTGATTGTAGAAGTTTATTGCATCAAGGATCCTTTGAATTTATTAGTATAGTTTCCCTATGGTTGTGTTATATGTTCATAGCTCTCTTTCAAGGAAAGAGTTAAAATACTTTGTGCAAATAGTAGTGATCTTGAAAATGAAATGAGGATTTGTAAGAAGAATCTTATGATTTTAATAGAGGGCTTGTTGGTGTTAGGTGTCAATGTCTTTTTTGACCATTGGCTAGATTTTATTTGCTGATAGTCTCTCTCTTATAGCTTCATATTTGACTTTGTAGCCTTAGAATGGGCACTGGTCTATTGTAAATCCTAAAGAATATTTTAGAATACATTTAGACCCAGAGATAAATTTATTTTTGTGTTATTAGGAAGTGGCTTTGATTCCTTTAACTCGTAGCTATATTTAAAATATATAAACCAAAATAGAGCCAATTATGGAAATTTTATTTGAGTCATGGTATATTTCTAAGAGTTATTTGCTAATATGTAATGCTGGTTGTTGTTAGTTTTTATTCTTGAGTTTTACAAACGGGTTACCACTCTCATTTTTGCAAAACCCAAAATGTAGGAGAATTTATTCATTTCTATGTAAATACTTATTAGCTAGCTAATCATCTTAGGTTTCTTTTGATAGAAGAAGGCTAATTCTTAGGTAAACTTGAGGTACCATTTGGAAATACCAACAGATCCATAATCGTGTCAACTTGGAAAGAGTGATCAAGTGGAGAATGTTTAGATTAAGGTCAAAATGTTCCCTTGTAATAACTAAAGAACGATCACCCTCATCAAAGAGAAGATGAATATCATCTATAATGTCTCCAAAATATTCTTTGTAGGAATCCACAAATAAACCTATAATTTATGTCAAGTAGTCATCCCATGAAACTATGTCTAGAAGAATAAGAATATTATATTACACTAAATCATAAGAATTTGTGCTATATAAATACAAGAATCATCAAGAGAAATGGTAGAAGTGATTTAAACTAGAGAATCTAGAACCTCTAAAGCATCTAAAATTTCTTTCAAAGGATCATCATGGGTTATCTATCTAAGAAGGAAAAGGAGCATCAAGAGATGATGAAGAATAATGGTCTTCATATACCTCCCAAATATATGACCTAATATCATGTGAGGAGTCTTCAAGTCAACAAGTGAATCCATAAACTCTATATCAACATGGTAGAAAAAAACATTGTAAATTTTTTGACCAAGATTCCTAAAGAATAGCATCCAAAGGATCACCAAGACTAGAAAGTTTCCTATACAAAAATGGAAATAGAGTATGCTCACTAAGATGAGCAATAATGAGATCACTCCATTTCTTATAGTTTCCTTTCTCCAAATTAATTAAATTACCCATGATTACATCAATGATATGCTTTTCACATCATAAAATGAGATAAAAAAATCATTACTTCCCCCCACAATAAAATCAATCAATGAACCCCCCCCCCCTCAAAAAAAATATATCATTTGGGAACTTTATGTGTATTGCGTATAATTGCTACTTGCTAAAAATGGGACTAACTGAACTTATAGTTTCAATGATTACAACAAAAATATGAAGCTATAACAGACTCAACCAAATAAGACACGAGATCACTCCAGGATATAAGCAATTACAAGTGCCAAAATAGACCAAATGCTAAAAGTAATATGTGCACTCTCAATAGCTAAAAACTGATATAAATTATGTAAAATAGACATAAAATCATACACTTTCAAAAAAGGGCACCTATAAATGTATTTGTATGAGCTCGAAAGAAGCCTTTGAAGTTGCAAAATAAAGGATTGGTTAGGTATAATCACCCACAATTGATATTTGTGCAAAATATATCCATAAAAACTAGAAATTAATACCATCACTAAAGAATTCAAGAGATTATACCCAAAATAATTAAAAAACCCCTCAAACTAGAGTCTGTATGACCAAGTTATGGCCTTCCAAAGTTGGACTGCAAAATCAAAACTGCAAATGGTGATGTCGGAGGAAATTCAAATGTTTTATGGCATTAGTAGAATAAGACATTAATTTGACCATCAAAAGACCATCATAGTGGAAATAAATACCCAGTTTTGACAATCAAACAACCATTAATTTTAAGATAGTGAACTTGCATGACAGGAAAAATAGTCAGTTTGTTGAATGGATTGACCATACAAGTATGTGGTGATGACGTGGATTTGTGCCGACATGTCATTGAATTGGGTCTATGTGTCTATTGAATCACTACTAACTTGGGTTGAGATCTACATGGGACCTCTTGATGTGTGGTTGTGTTGGCTGTATACATGAGCTAGAATGAAAACTGGGTGAGGTGGAAGTTGTGGTGCTAGGAGAGATGGGGTCCATGTTGGATACCATAGTGCTAGTCTAGAAGACACACTAAGGTTGGATCTAGATCTGGATCGGTGGAATTGGAGTCATTTTGTATGTACCACAGTCAAAATTGATTTGTATGCTATAGTGGGTGCTAATTTGGGATCTTTGCCCAACTCGACTCATGTCAAGATTTGGAGCATAATATGCATAGAACATAATCAAGTTGGAGGGTTCAACTAGGGATTATGAAACCATAAAATGAGATTCATTTTACTTTATATCTTGATCACAAACTTGATCCTAGAAGAGGTTTTTACTTTCAACATTATAGAAGACATATTTCAATAGTTATTTATAGCTTCTTCATGCATTAGAATTATTTTCTATGCTCCTACTATTTCTTATACCTTTTTTAATAATATTCTTAGTCATTCATATGTATTTCTCTCTATTGGAAAGGAGGTTTTCTCCTTGTCTTTAGTCAAGAGAGATATTTTCCATTTGTACATAGATACATCATTAGGATTTGTTACTAAGACTCACCATATT